>MU227597.1:1673176-1689617 GCA_018584345.1 Thuja plicata | reverse complement strand
CACATTTATACAAATTCATTGGGATGGCTCTAATGGCCACATTTACATTCAAAATAGACCTTATAGGCCTAGCCAAGCTTTGAATTATTAACCGAGTTTCTCCTTGACAAAGGTGCTCCTGCACCACTTGTGTAGAGTGTTAGGGATAGATAGAGGGGCAGAGAAGATAAGTGTTGGAGTTCTGATGATGGTGTTAGACTTGCAAGATGTGCATTATAGCACAAATTATGATTATATATAGTATATTATAGATAAAATGCATGAGGGATTTATAGCTACATAGAAGAAGATGAAGGACCCAAAGGAGAAGGCGCCTAGGTTCTTCCACTATTCCATCCTGATGCATTTGTTATTGCATTTTAACTTTGGGATTATAGATGTGAATAACTTGAATCCTCAGGATTTTCTAGGGTCAACCTACTCCCATTCAGTTTTGGGTTAGGATATGGAATTATACATCCAAGGATTGTGACTTCTGTGGATTTGAAAACTGGATTGTATATCCAATAATGCAGAGCATGGGTATCAGCAAAACTAGGCTCCCAATCAAGGTGTTGCAACTGTTAGAGTAATAAAGTGATTCCACTTATTAATTAAATCATATTGATTTAATTATTAAGTCACTTATTATCTTTTTTTTACTTAAGCTAAACTTTAGGCATATAATAATTAATTATTATTATGCAACCTAGATATTTCCCCTTGAGGGCTTCCCTTTTAGGGTTTCAGTATCCTTTTATAAGGATTCCCTTTTTGTAAATTATTCAATTCAATGGTTATTAATTAATTGAGGATGTTATTGCATTAAGAGTTTTTCTCCATTATTTTGCACAATATGTTTCATCTTCCATCAATCTGTGATTTTTGGCCTCCATAGATTTTGTGCTTCTCATTTTCTGTGACAGGTTTGCATGCAGGTAATTCTTGGGAGCTATGGGTTGATATTTTTCATCAACTCCAATATGGTATCAGAGCTCCAGATCTTCATGCCCCTGTTCTCTTCATGAGAGATTTGGCCTTGTTCTTTAAATCTATGTTTTTGAGAGGTTTTTGTTTCAGATTTTAGTGGTTTTGGGGACGATCTTTTGTCTGAAGTAGTTTGAACAAAAAATAACATCTGGGTTGTGTCCAGAATACCCCCAAAACCCCTATTTTCATATAAGGCACATCTTATTTGGATACAGTTGAAAACTGGGCCCTCTTATTTGCTTGCATGACCTTGGCACATTTTTAAGGCAAAAATCCACCTCGGTTTCCATGATGTTGATGTAATCAACCACAGGCCCCAAGATTTTTTAAATTTTTTCAAAAATTAAAAAAAAAAATCTTTTTTTTTTGTGTTTTTTTTATATATAAAAAAGCATGTGTTTTTTTAATGTTTTTTTTCTTTAAAAAAAACATAATGTTTTTTTATTGTTTTTTTTATTAAAAAAATAATATTTTTTTTTGCCATTTTTGGTGGGAAATTTGGAGGCAGAATTTTATTTGGAGGAATTGCTAGTTTAGTAGGGCTCCGCCAATTTTGGCTGAGGTTTCATGAGGTTCACTTCTATTTTGACCTCTTGGTGGTTTTTTGCTCATATATGGAGCAAACGGAGGTTGATTTTTGACTTCCTTATATCACCGGAAAGCTCTTTCTGATATGGACGTCTTTTTGGAGGATATATTTTCTGATTTTTCCATCTTGTAGGTTTTTTCTCCTATCAAATTTAGGGTTCTATTTTGCACTCTGGGAGCCATATCTTTCTCTTCTGGACTCCATTTTTTGACTTCTGCATGGCATTAGAAAGCTGGTTCTATCCTCTTTCTTCTTCTATGGGTCTCACACCCAGATTCTACTCCAAGTATCTATGTATTCAGTTTTTTTCTTTATGGCATCCTGGTAGATATCTTGGATTTTTTAGGTCCTAGGATCGTTTCCTTCTGTGAACATTGTATACACCTTTTTCTGTAGCTTTCTTTTGTAAACGCATTGAAATAAAGTGCCTGCAGTTGCATATCTGGGATCTTGTACGACTTGTGCTTGTTTGTACTTGCACTCAGTTATAAAGTGCCATGGGGCGGTTATAATTTTTTGCCTTTTGTGCTCATCGACCTTTGTCAAGTGAGTGTCCCTTCCATGACATTAGCCTCATGATGTGCGTCTAGAAGATCATTTCTTCTACTTTGACACCGCCCTTTATCCTGTGCTTGTGCCTTCTTCTGCACTATTGGTGTTCCTGATTCTTCTTCTTGCAGTTGTTTTCAGCATTGCATTTCAGTGTTCCTATCAGACCTCTCCATGTTCAGCATTATGGAGGGGTATCTCCTGTTGGTTCTAATGCTTCCTTGGTTCGATAGAGTGATCTATGTATTCAGTATTTATTCCTATGTACTAGGTGGATGCAGTGGTTGGTACCTATGCATTTCGGTGAGATGGATCATTTACCATATGGACACTCTTCTTTCATTCCTATTTTGGAGGCATTCTTCCATTGATTAGCTCTTCAAGCTTTGATTAAAGTCTTCTATACCTGATCATGTTCTATTACAGTGGAGGTTCCAGCAGTTATTTTTTGACAGTGTTTGCAGCTTCATGCTTCAGAGGTGTTCTACATGTTCTTTCTTTTTTCCTATTTTCTGGAACTTTCTCTAG
The DNA here is from genome assembly GCA_018584345.1 of Thuja plicata. Taxonomy (NCBI): domain Eukaryota; kingdom Viridiplantae; phylum Streptophyta; class Pinopsida; order Cupressales; family Cupressaceae; genus Thuja; species Thuja plicata. Next base: position 1,686,982 of record MU227597.1, on the reverse strand, counting down.
TTTGGAGGCTTCTTCTGTCCTTCACTAGGCTTCATCTCTTTTTGGAGAGGGGTTTTTCCCACTGGGTTTTCTCCTTTTCTCCTCTTTACAGAGATTTTTTGCATTGGGTACCTCATCAGGCCTTGTTGCCGGGACCCATTTTTCCTTCTTTCAGTAGCTGTTTCTAGGTTTTTAGCTTCTCCTTAAGTTTATCTTAAGGGGGGGTGTTAGAGTAATAAAGTGATTCCACTTATTAATTAAATCATATTGATTTAATTATTAAGTCACTTATTATCTCTTTTTTACTTAAGCTAAACTTTAGGCATATAATAATTAATTATTTTTTAATTATTATTATGCAACCTAGATATTTCCCCTTGAGGGTTTCCCTTTTAGGATTTTGGTATCCTTTTATAAGGATTCTCTCTTTGTAAATTATTCAATTCGATGGTTATTAATTAATTTAGGATGTTATTGCATTAAGAGTTTTTCTCTATTATTTTGCACAATATGTTTCCTCTTCCATCAATTTATGATTGTTGGCCTCCATAGATTTTGTGCTTCTCTCTTTCTATGACAGGTTTGCATGCAGGTAATTCTTGGGAGCTGTGGGTTGATATTTTTCATCAACTCCAATAGCAACTATTGAGACCTTGTGAGTATATGGACAAGTGGGAGGGTTATCATAACTGGGGAGACTTCTTCTTAGAAGATAATTTCACCATGATTAGGGTATATGGAAGCACACATCCACCTCATGTCTTACCCTACCATGTACCATCCAAAATTGCTGCCATGGAATTTATCTGGCAACTATTGTTGATAGATAATGAATATTTTGCGCCACACTGGAAGGGGACCTTAACCCCTAGATAGTTTAAGATCTTTAATTTTACCATTGGCAAGGGTGCCATTGATTTAGTAAGTAAATGGTTGGAGAGCTGCAAGATGGGGGCAGCATCATCCAGATATATTGACCCTGAGGGATTCATGGAAAGAGTTAGGAAACTTTTGACTCCAACCATCCCTAATACAAATGTGCATGGTTTCTGTATAGAAGAGGATGTAACAAGAAATCTTCTTGATGAAGATGAAATCAGAACAAGAAGGGAGAGGATTGAGGAATTGATGAATCTAGAAAAGCAAATAAAGAGAAATGGGTTGTCTTTTGGAGGCTTTTACCCTGATCTGCCTTATTTTGACAAGATTAAGGCTATGATTGATAATTTTTATATACTCTGTGAACAGTTGGACAATGTTTTGGATAAGAAAGGAGTGAAGGAGCCTGAGCATTCAAAATTAGAGTATGAGAGTAATAGTGATGGTGATTATGCCTGTCTACCTCAGTTTGATCAGCCTCAACAAAATGTTGTATAAGTAGCACAAGAATAGGGAGGAGAGGGCCATATCATTGACCTAATAGAGGTCTCTCAGCCAGATGATGTAGAAGAGCCTTCTGCTAAGAGGAAAAAAGTTGACATTGGTTAGAATTCTTCTGTTAGGCAAGAGAAGAAAAGAGATAGAGTAAGTACCCTCATTCCTGGAAATAGGTTATATGATCATAACCTAAGAAATATAATCAGACAATGGAAGAGGCAGCAACAGGATGAGGAGGAAAATATAGAGTTGCCTCTAAAGGCATGTATTGATGAGAGATTGTTACATCAGCAGCAATTTCTGAGTGATAATAATTTTATTAAGACTAATGAATTCAAGGACTTTTTGAGATGGCACAAGAAAGAATAGATAAGGGCTCAATTAAAGATAGATAGACAAGAAACAGTTACAAATGAGGATTTGCTAGCTTTGCAAGCCTATGACCCTGAAAGTGAGGATGTCTCTCTAGATGAGGCAAGAAAAATAGTTTTGAACAGTGGCATTTTTCTTGCTAAGGGCTGGGACTTAGCCTCAGCATTCATTATTGATCAAATCAGGAAGTAGTCAAATCTAAAAATGGCAAGTGAAGTTCAAATGGGCAACATGATAAATGGGTTTGGATATAGTCCAAAGTCACAAGCTTTCGCCATGTGGAGTCTATGTCCCAAAGACCAAAAGCCTCAATTGGTGAATATTTAGGAGAATATGGTGGGGAATCAAATGGTCTGGACAGTGCAGAATATAGAAGATCTATAAATTTCTCAGATCATGACTCACTGGGCTCACTTGAATGAAGATAAAAAAAAGCAATTGTCTGAGAAGTGTAGCATTTTGATTGAGGAAACCAGTACCCTAGACAAGGATAGGGAGTTGTGCCACATAAAGATACACCAGCAGAACCTGGTTATAGCTGAGATGACAAAGCAGTTACAGGAGAATCCTGAGATGGTTTATGTACCAAAAGAGAAACCTCTGAAAATAAAGGAGAAAGTAGAAATAGAGGAAGTAGTTGAGAAAGAGGATGTGGAGAAAAACAAGAATGAGGTTTCCTTAAATGCATTGAAATACATTCTGCAGCATAGGATTGACATACTCAAAGATAAAACAGATGTCATCCTAAATGCCTAAAATAAATTTCCCACCCTACATACAGAGGTAACATGGTACATAGCTATATTGAACCCCTTTTTTTTTATTTGGTCTTCTAGAGTTCAAATGTTCAAAAAGATTGCCTCTTTGCAGCCCCTAAGATTAGATTTACCTGAGGTTGTGACTGAGGTTGAGGATGAAATTAAGAATGTTAACATAGCCTTATCATTCTTCAAGGGTAAACTAAATCAGATAGAGGCTAGGTTGAGCTTATTTTCCTCATATTTTAATAGGTTTTTTCCTCCTCTAAAAGGAGAAGATGATCAAGTAAAGGCTTTAGAGGCCTGGAGGAGCAAATTTGACAGCAGAATGCCCAGTAATGAGGCATTTATTTCAGGATCAAATTTAGATATGGGAGGTTTCAATAAGATTCTAGATGAAGCTTTCAAAGCAGAGACTGACATGAAAAAATTCCTAATGGATGTTAAAAGCATCATAGATGTCATATGGGAAAGGCACAAGGTGTAGGTACAGAGTACTCAGAGCTTTCAATGGCCAACAAAGGATGAAGTGACAGCATGGGATCTAATGAATAGGCCCAAGAAAAAGAAGCATGTGCTGGAGGAGGAGATCCTAGATGAAGGATGAAGGGGAACACTTGGCACCTGACCATTGAGCATAGGGAGGTTAGCTATTATTGAAGATGAGTGTAAGTTAGCCTATAATGGCGGTCACTTAGTCTTGCCATAAATATCAGAAGCTATCCTGAACAATGTCAGACAAAGGTGCTAGATTCTAGAAAAAGACAAAGAGTATCAGATTTTATCCCCTATTTTTGTCTTCCCACCACTTCTACATTCTCTTCTTTTGTCTTTTTCGTACTTTTAGGGTTAGGTTCCTTAAACCATCTGAAGCTTGTTGCATCCTAACATTAAGGATTCCAAGATGGTTAAGGACCTATATATAGATCAAAATTGTAATAGAAAAAGGAGATGAATTATATTGAAAATTAGACTTTCTAAATTTGTGTCTGTGTCTTCAAGCTTTTAAGATTTTTATGTACTAAAGCAAGACCATATCAATAAAATATAGTACAATTTTACTATATTTTTATTGTTGTCTCTTTATTTGTTGTGTATGCTCTTTTATGTTTAAATTTGTAAGGCATTTTTAAGCATTTTGGCTACAAGGTAGCTATCTAATTACTTGCAAATTTATTTCAAGGAAAGAACTAAGTTTTGTGAGTAGTTTCAAGGAGCATAACAATAGTTCAGGATTTGATACAATATTATAGAGGTGACAAGATAATTTGTAACGCATTTTATTTGAACTGCATGTAAGTTGTAAGGTAGCTTACAGTATTTTGTTTTTGTGTATTTCTGTGAACTTCAAATTATTGACTCTATAAGCCCAAAGGATAGGCACTGGTCTAGGAATTGATTCGATAGTCTGTCATCATCTAAATATTCAAATACTACTCAAACCAATCATTTTTAGAGTATTTTGTGTAGAATCAATTGTACTCCTAAGGGTTACAGTTGAAGTTTGTTGATTTCTTGAAGATTAAATCAAATAGGTTATTCCTCCTAGATTCATAAGAGTTATGAAAGGAAAGAAGAATGCAATTCCCTATTATGTTGTTATCTGCTATCACTGAGATATTGATTTGGATTGTCAAGATTTTTCTCTGAATTGTCATAGTTATCTGCATTGTTATATACATGTCCATCTAAAAATAGAGCATTCAGCACATAAAGTATAATCCACTCTAAAGATATTGTTAAGTCAGTAATCAGTCATAGGTAAAACCTGCCTAAGTCAGTGGATCTCAAAAAATAAGGAGGTGGTAATAGGTATCCCCAGTGTTATCAAAATACCTCATCAATTAGTGTTTTTATCTTGCTTGAGTCAAAGTATCAAAAGGCATTGGGAGTTATAGAGTTGTTCAAATATTCAAGCATCTTTTTAGAGGCCCTGCAAGAAAAAACCCTAACAGGTCTGATGACCAATATCCTCCTCCTTTGGTTGGCACTGCTCTTGCAGACTGAAGGATTTATATTTTTTTTTATGAATAGTTTCTAGTATCTATTTCCAGCTAGATAATGAGTGAACTCACGCGGGGTGATTTTTATATCCCCTAGCCCTTTTTTGTGAATATGTAAATTTTATATTATTTAATAAGAAAGGCATTATTCATTAATAAAAAATTGAACAAAATCCATATAATCTATATTTAATTGTAAATTGAAATGATTATGAAAAATGTCATTTTCCTTTCTTTCTATTTACTTATTTTGAAAATAGTCAATGCAAATTTCAATTTTTCCAGTAGAATATATAGATATATTTATGCCATGTCAGAACTATTAAATTATGAAAAGAAAACCTGATGGAAAAATATTTGAGAAAATATTATTTGCAAACATTAGGTAGCTATAATTATGTCTTCCACTAATATCCAGAAGACCGGTTGTGAGAGAGCCAAAGAAGTTAATAATTCTATGAACTCAGATAGGAGGTTACAAGAATCGAGCCCAGGTTCACTGAGTCTTAATATTTTTAATATGTTCCACATCAAACATAAGAGAGGACGTGAAAGAAGGCAATCTACAACTTTTTTCTCTCATTTCAAACATAGGTTGCATAGATTTCAAGCACCTTGGGATGGTAAGAGGAATATTCTTTCTTTGGTAGATGTCTCTCATTGAGAATAGCTACTAAAATGTCTACTGATTAAATATTTTCCATACATGATTTCATCTTTTCCTTTGCAATTGTGATCACCTAATTCACTCTAGATTGTAGAAATTTATCTCACCCCCTTACCTTGTCCTCAAGACCAATGGATGCCTAAGCGTAGGATATTCCATTTTGTTGTGCAGTTAATAGTTATATTATTTACTATTGTAATGTATATTCTCCAATATTGTATATGTAAGGATTATCCGTTTCCTAAAATTTAGTGCCATAGATGTAATGATGATTTTAGAGTTCTAAACATATTTTATTCTAATGTATCTTTTGAACTTCCAACGAATACAATGGAAACATTCCTAGACTGCTATAACTTGAAAGTTGGAGAGAATCTCCAAATAGGGTTAGTTTTTTCTAATATAGCACTTTAAACCTAACTTGTTCTACTATTATTGCATGGAAAATGGATATAAATCTAAATGAATATTAAATCTAGAACTAAGGAAAGGGATAATACAATAAAATATCAAGTGATTTGTATTAGCTTATGTTTACACAATAAAATCGACTAAGCTAACACACCATAAACAAGTTATATTTGACATGTTTTTCATTACTAAGCATTTCATATGAAAGATAAAGAGTGTATAGAAACATCTACAAGAAAATTGGATGATTCCTAAGAAATATTAAGAGTGTATAGAAACATCTACAAGAAAATTGAATGATTCCTAAGAACTCAAATGATGATCTTTCATACATAAATTTTGCATAAACTTGGTAAATCATAAACTATGACTTGCGAAATGAATATACTAGTAAATAGAAGCAAAAGAAAGAGGAAAAAAGTGAAGGACAAAGTTTTCCATCACAAGAAAGAATCAATCATTCCTATAATATTACACACTAGACAACTTTGAGAAGAAAAATATATCATTTTCATTGATCAAAGGTAAAATTTAGATGAAACACTTTGTCATCACTACCACCTACAGACACAACTCACTGTGATATATCATCATTGTTCTTAGACTAAGGCCTTCAAATGGAGAATTGATGATTAATACCATTGCAATCTCTTCTTTATGTTTTTATCTATATTTCCTAGAGTTGATTTATCACTTCTATTGGTTCTTTTTTACGTTGAGATAACTAAACAACAACCTTTTCACTTTGCAACGGATCTTTAAGAGCAACCAACTCCAAGTAGTTCACAATATAATGAAAAGGACCAAATAAAAAGGATGCGGATCCATCCTTCTATGCTTTAGGTTCTAAAAAAACAATGGGGGGACACCCTTCAACACATTCAAATATTTAGTAAGGCATCAATCAGGAAGAGATCTCATAAAGGCTCAACACGACTGGGAGATACTAGGTAATTGGATAATCACCCATTGAATGTTGACCTTGAAGTGGAGCATGATATTGGTACAACACCAAAAACTACATAAAACATCATATACATCAGAATTTATATTTAAAATGCAGAATATAGCCAGACCCACCAGATATGCATCAATATGGAAAGACTAATCTCTAATCAGTGCCTTATCCATTGGGAAATACTCCAAACAATACATAATAGACAACAATAAACTATTGTAAATGATTCTAAGCCATAAATATAATCAATCCACACCATTACTTCTTACAACAAATCCTTATGCAGACCCGATGAACTTATGTCATATATCCATAGATTCATTTTATCTAATCCTAGATTAGAACTAAGGACTAATAACATATACATAGATGAATCCATGCAATGAATTAGAAAATTCATAACCCAAAAGAACAACATGGAGGAGAGATATGAATCTAGAACTCTCATATTAAGTATGAAGAAACACACTGTTGTGTACAATTTTCTTCAGATAAAACCACTTCAATAATATGCAAAAGACCAAAGAAAACTTCTATTCTATCTGATAAAAAAACTAGTACAGTCAATAAAACTATATCCCTATGGAACCATAAGACAACTAGAAGCTCCTAGAGCCATTAAGTGAACCGTTGATTTCCTCATCCTTAGGATCCATGCCCATATGTCAAGCCTCTCCTATGCGCTGCCACATCACCTTCAATTGGACACCCTGCTATCAGCCTAAATGTCATCTCTGCCACATGTCACGATGGCTTAATGGATTATACCTCAGATCAAGTTCATCTTTTGATTAAGTCATTAAGTCAACCGTTGATCTTCCTCTGCCACCACGTCACCTTGCCACGTCATACTTGCAGGCCCCATCAAAATCTGTTGTCATCACCAAAGTCACTTGCCTAGCATGGTTATCGAGGAGCTCCACCTTAGCATGAGCACTGAGAGCCTTCGCTCATCTTCATATTATGTTGTGTGTGTTGTAGTATTTAAACACTTATTATCCCCCCTTTCCCATCAATGTGGGACTAAGTTCCCTAGTTGTTTTAAATATTTACTCATGCTCATGCGCCAAAATATTAGGGCCTACTACCTCTAGCCAGCACATCATCCCCTAGGCTAAGGGCCCACCAAAAAGCATTTGTTCTTACTTCAAACAATGAAGTGAGCCCTTTACTATAAAAAAATCCATAAATTTCCCCGCACCACGCATGTGGGACATTTCAAATTCTTTTTTTATCAATATGCAGGCTTCCATCTTAGTCCATTGCATAGACCTCATGCTCGCTTTCGCAACCTCTTTGGCACTCTCCTCCTTATATCTTCTTCACTAAATAGAGGCACTATGTTCAAATTGTGATCATGTAAACTCTGTAGAGAAATTCAGTTCATTTTTCTTCTTTTTAGTCATGGCACTCCTTGTGGAGACTACGGTGATGAGGAGAGAGTACAAGGTTAAAGACTTGTAACAGGATAATTTTAGTCGAATGGAGCTTGATCGTGCTGAAGTTGAAATTCCTGGACTCATCGCTTGCATGGCTAAGCTTGGTCCTTTGCAACCATTCAAGGGAGCTCAAATTACAGGATCCCTTCATATGACCATTTCAGACAGTGGTTCTCATCGACAGTGCAGCTATATTTTCCTGGTGTTGGTGCTCAAATCAATAGATTGGAATTCCTATGAAATTTCCAATCCAATGCTTGGAAACCCAAGTGATTTGGCCAACTAACAAGTCGCGACCAAGGCAAGGTTGGAACTTCTGCAATTTTGGCTCTGCAAAACCAAGGCTGGTAGGCCTATACCTTGACTTATCCTTCAATTTATAAGGATTTTTATAGTAGATACGTAACACTTCAACCTTCTCTCTCAAGTATGGCAAGGCACTTGAAAGAAATCTAACTGAAAGCAATATATCATGAGCTGTAAATTGAAATACTTCAAGTAATTGAAAGAATGTTGTTAAATGTGTATGTAATTTGAAATGAATAGATAGATAAGATATCACAAAACTATAAACAATGAACTAAATAACTATAATCCAAATAAGCAATAAAGACCAGTGCCTTAATCAACTATGGGCAATAGAGTCACTATCATTCCAATCTTATGTTCAACCTCAGAGACAGTTTTACAAGAAAACTTATCACTTCAAAGGTGTTATGGAATGTACATGCAACCTAAAACAAATTCAAAGATATTTCAAAAGGGTAATACTTCTCAAATGATAGCCCAATTGACTGAGGCCTCAATTAACATAATTTAACCATGCAAAATGAGAAAACCAATTGAAAATACAAACTATATTGAATCAAATCAAGAAGCATGTACATCAAAATATCACTTTGAAGAAGGTATATTGGTTTATCTGAGGGACTAATTGTAAAATGATTAATGAAACAATTGCATATATGAAGAAAAAAGACTTACCTTTATTGATTTTAAAGAAATAGTACATCAAAGTCCATGTTATAGTTGTTGATCCAAAACTATCCAAATATGTGAAATTGCATTATTGTATTCTCTCTCTTTACATTTTACATTGTGTGTGTGTGTGGTTTTCACACCTTTTTAGGGTGAAAAGACACAACTCTTATTACAAATTATTTTGAAAAAATAATAAACTAACTAAAAAATAACTACCTAACTTTCAGATTTGGCTTTGATAAAAAATCCAAAACACATCGAGAAAATCTAATATTTTTGTTTCATATAGGAAATTTGATTTCCCAAACTGGGTCTTTTTTATATTTTTAAAATTTGACCATCTTTATCCTCTGTCAAAATCATCTTTTTAGCAGGTCTAAATTCCAGCATTTTCTGAAGGCTTCGATTAGTTAGTTCTATTTATTTGTGTCATAAAGCTTCCTTCCTTTGATATTTTTTTTTATGGAGAAACATGCTTCTTAATAATCTATTGGGACTTCTAAATTATCAAAATTTAGGGTACCACCACCTGGAAGGGAGAGACACTCTAGGAATATTGTTGGTGTACAAAGAGGGGTTCAGAGTGGGGTCCCGATGGTGGCCCAGATCTGATTTTTGATGATGGAGGGGATGGAACCCTTCTAATTCATGAGGGGGTCTTTGTTTTTAATTAATATGAAGGATTTAATTTCCACATGGTCTCCCACCTCCTCTTCCATGCTACGCGCAAGTTATTCTCTGGGGAATTTTTTATCAATTTTGTTTTTCAAAAATGTGGCCTCCACTTTCAAAAACTACGGTGTATTTTGTGTTGGCAAGTTGACTTCCTGAGGATGCATGACTCATTTTGTGTTGTCATCATGGCAACAAATTCATGTTTAGTTTTTGTCTTGAAAGAAAAAATGACTAAGTAAGGAAAACAGGGCAGACAAAGATATTCAGTGATCAGCACATTAGTGCACGTGCGAGAGATCGAGTCAGCTTATGTGCATTCAACTACATGTTGTATAACACATGTACATGCTACATCCAGACATGCATAGTACAGAACAAAAATATGGCAAAGTTATAGGTAGATCAGTAAACTAGCAGACTAGAAGACAGAGCATGGAAGCCGACTAGTGTTTTGATCAGTGTGCAATATTTTGTTATGTAATGGTTAAGCACCTTTGGTTATATGTTTGTAATAGACAAGCAGTGTCATCATAGCAGTTCATTTTGATATAGTTCATATCATCTTTCAGAAGGTTGTAGCATTCATCCTATTGGGCAATGAGCCTAGGCAGTGAGCCATATACCTTTAACAGGGTTTTGTAAAAGACTCCTAACAGGGTCAGACCTTTAACTAGGTCATTGTACTCATATTGTAAAGACTACTTCTAATAGGGCAAAGGAACTTTAACAGGTTCATTATACCTAGTACAATATTTGTGGGTACTAATTCCCACCAGGGTTTTCCTCTAATCAAGGTTTCCCCATAATCATATCATGTGTTATGATTTCTTATGTTAAGCTTCATTCAATGTATGTTTGATTTATGTTTAAGTTGCTGAAAAGTAGTTAATAAGACAAACACTGATTCACCCCTCCCCCCCTCTCAGTGTTTCTAACAATTGGTATCAGAGATCTGGTCCTCAACAAATAAGTTTAACCACTTGAGGAGATCATGGACTCAGCAGAAGAAAAACATTTGAAAAAGAATCTTGAAGCATCTCTTGAAGATCTTGATAGATCTGAAAAAGAAAATGAAGAACTTAGACTGAAAGTTGATGGCTCACAAATGCTTATCAAGAAATTAAGGAAATATTTGAAGGATTGTTCTACAAGTGATTTAGGTAAAATGATCAAAAAGCTAAATGAAGAGAATATGTCTCTGAAAGATAAAATTGAAAATCTAGATGAACAACTCACAGACAGCCAAGTTGTTGTTGAAGAAAAGATCAAAGAAATCAAACAACTAGATGATGAACTCTTGAAAGAAAATATGAAAGTCCTAGAATTGGAAAACATAAAGAAGAAGTTGGAATCTGAATTAGTAGAAGAAAAAGATAAGATTGATAAACTCCACACAATTTTTGATTCACTTTAATCTTAGCTCAATGCACAAAAACAAAAGGCGACACTACTGGTCTTGGATACAGTGTAGCACAAATTGAAATCAATCCATTATAGGAAAGAAAGAAAACACATGAAGCATCTTTAGAAGCAAAGAAATTTGAAAATGTTAAAGAGATTAAAACATATCTACCTAAAGGGGAAATCAAGCAAGTTAACAGAACTTGTTATGCATGTAAAAAACATGGTCATTTGGAAAGAGATTGCAAAGAGGTAAGACCTTTCAATGGTTATTGTTACTCCTGTAATAAGTTTGGTCACAGGGCTATACATTGTAGAACAAATCAAAGAAGAATGAATCAAAGCAATCAGAGAAATCAACCTCAAAGAAATTTGCAGAACACTACATGTCAGATATTTAACTACAATGGTCACACAGCAAAATAGTGCAACATGATGAACAAGAACATCAGACCTCCTATCATTTGTCACACATGTGGAAAGGCTGGACACATCTCAAAGTTTTGCAGATCCAAAACTCAAAAGCAAGAGGATCCTAAGAAATCACTATTTGAAGAAAAAGGAGAAGTGAAGTTTGTTCAGGCAAATAAAGATTCAAGCAAAATCTGGGTTGAAGTAAAGAAGAACAATGATGTTGACAAATTAGTTGATATATCCCCAATGGATGCACCCTCTACTTCTACTTGAATAGACCTTCTTGGTCTTAGGGGGAGCTATTCTAGCTCAGGACCCCTGTGCGGTTGGTATACTCACCTCCGAGTATGCACCTATGAATTCATGGTTATTAGTATATAATATTGTTGTATGCATTCATGCATTGTCTCAAATTCATCAGGATCAAAGTTATGAAATCTCTGAGTAATTTACGTACGGTTGCAAACATTAAATGTGGTAGATTTTATAAAAGAGAGTAAGTGTTTGATCTTCTTCACACTTGAATTTGAGATCACAAAATTTAGAGAGCACTTAAGCACTAAGCATTAAGCACAGAAGCATAAAAGATTTGGAAGCTAAGAAAATAGATAAGAAGTTGAAACGGAACCCTAGCAGTCACGTCATTTTAGAATTTTGTGAAACCCTACTTAATCAAGTTCCAAGTAAGTATGGCAACTCCAGTTTTGTTTGATATAGCAGAGAGAAAGAGATTTGTATTCAAGAAGCATCCATTCAAATCCATACAGGATGATGTGGAAGGGGCTTTCTCCAAAACCCCGCTAGGTGTTGTTCACATGGAAGATATCTACACATACATTTACTATAAGAAGGAAATAGTAGGAGATGTTAGCATAGCCACTCATACGAGATCTATGATGAAACCTGACTATACCTTCAAGGATGAGTTCGCACACTTGATTGATAACCCTATTTTTGAATACTCTAATGTGCATGAGTTTGATGAGCAAGAATGGGTGAAGATTTTGCTAAGCAGAATACATGATGATCTTTATTGGATTGGTGAGGTTCCTATGTGCATCACTACAGACCTAATCCATGAATTAACCAGACTCCCTAAAACTGGACCAGTTCTTCCTACTGGTAAGGATGTCAAGAAGCAAGTGGAACAAGTTTGCCTATCTAGAAGTGACAAGCATGGAATGATAGTTGACCCTATCAAGGAAGATGATATAAAACTTCTAACAATGATACTTGGTTATAAGTTTCAGCAAGCAAGCAGGTTGAATAGTGTCTCTGCAACAACAGTCCTAACCACTATCAAAATGGTGAAGGATAACACTCAATACAACCTATGTGAGATCTTGCGCGCTCAACTGATTGACAACATTCGAATCATCAAGCATGATAGGAGCAAGACATTCAGGTTTGGATCTTTGATCATCTACTTGTACTTCCATATTGTTGGAAAGGTTGCAAACCTTTATCTAGATAGGAGCAAACCCATAATGTCTCAGATTTCACTTAAGGACACTTTAGAAATCAGTGCAAGGGATGCCATGGATATGGATATCAAAACATTTAGGATCAAGATGCAGAAGAGGTTTACACTATCTGAGAAGATAGTTGAAAAATATAAGGATATTATATGTTTCATGGTGGAAACAGATTGCACTTGCATGGAGGTAGTTGAACCTAGAACCAAATGGATTCATCCTCTTGGTTATGAAGTGGAAGAACATGTGTTAGAAGGATATGCGCAAGTTCTATTATCTGTGCCCAAAGATCCTAATGAACCAAGGTGGGGCACATATAGAGAAAAGACTAATGAAGTGGAGACTATCTTACACAGTGTTGATAACAAAAGGAAAGAATCTAGAATTACATCTAACATTCTAAAGGTTCATGGAGTCACTCAAGAAGATCTTGAAAAAGCTATACAAGCCAAGATAGCTAAAGAACTTGATAAGACTGAAGAGATCCAGAAGAAGAATAAAGTAGAGAGCACCCCTGCGCCCTCTACCACTGTTGACTTAGACTCCTCTCCACCTTTTGTACCAAGTAAGAAGTCTAGAGGAAGAAAACAAGCGCCCATAAATCATCCTTCATTAAGGAACACTCAAAGCAAAGCAAAGAATACTCAAGCTCCTCCTGAGGTAGGATTTAGACCTAGTCTAAATGTTTTGAAAAATAGGATTGTAAATGGAGGAATATTAGATACACTTTCTAAAGTCTATGACAAATATCAAGAAATTGATAAAACTCAGATACACTCTATGATCATATCTCATATGATCAAGTTTAAGAATTCAGTTCTTGAACTCAAAACAGTGATACCAGATCAGTTATGGAACATATTGGAGATTATGAAAAGACATGCAATTGAGGAAGA
>MU227597.1:1650513-1673126 GCA_018584345.1 Thuja plicata | reverse complement strand
GAATTCAGTTCTTGAACTCAAAACAGTGATACCAGATCAGTTATGGAACATATTGGAGATTATGAAAAGACATGCAATTGAGGAAGACATGAGGATAAGAGAAGATACATTGGATAATCTTCTCCCTATATGCTCACATGATGAAAAGGCTATTCTATTAGATCTGGTGAAGCCTCATCTCTGAACTAAGACAAGGACCCTATAGGTTATGAACAAATAATATGAGTAGATAGGTAAGGAGACTAAAAAGGCATTTGCACAAGTGTTTATGGATAGACACATGTATCCATCAACGGAGCCTACAGCAAAGGTAACTCTAGCTCCTCCCAAATAGGCTACAAAACCAGTGATTCAGATAGCACCTATGACAGGTCTACAAGTTTCAATGCCCACAGTGACAATAAATTCTGATACAGAAAAAGACTCAGAACATACCATAGTGGTTGATAACATTGAATATCGATGACAGCATCTAACAAATGCATGGACATAGTTGATAAAGCATTTGTAAGAACTGACAAAATGTGCACTAATGATACATCTACACAATAGGATGAAGTTCCCATCAATGATCCAATTGACATAAATGAAGAAAAAGATACTCAAGGTGATAAGACACCAACAAAAGAGATACCAGTAAAAGTTGAATGCATGGATACCAGTCAAAACACTATATTCTCACCATCCACTCAACCATCTACCTCATTGTTGTCAAGGTTAACTCCTGATTCAGCAAGTTTGGATGCATGGGGAGAAGAAGACCTAATTAAGATCAGCGTTCTTGCTATGGAAAAAGCAAAGGAGAAAAAAGTAATGAGGAACCCTCACTTTTTGGAAACAGTAAACATATTGAATGACTTAGTACCTACTGACAAGAAAGTAGCCAAAGTCCAATCTGTTGAAGATGTGGATAACATTTTGACAAACTTCAAATCACACTTTACAAGTTTAGTAGACTCATCTACTAAAATTGCAGAAGATGAATACAAGAAGGAGAGACTGAATGAATTGGTAAAGAACTTTACCTTGGACTTAAAATCCTTAAATATTGGGCAATCCATACTAAAATATTTAGCAGCTAAAGGCAAGAAAGTCATAGCAAATTGCATGGATAGAATGAAGTTCACCTCTGAGCATGTTAAACAGGTAGAAGAGGCAGAAATCATGGTGGACAGCATAATAAAATCAGTCGAGACTTCCACACAAGACATGAAAATATGCAATAATGTCTACCAAGGGTAGTTAGACAAGATTGAGAAAGCTAAGTTGGAAATCAGCAAGATAAGAGTAAGGCAAACCTAGTTGAGAAATGCACTTGCGCCATCTTTAGCAGTCCTTAATGAGAACATCAAATAGATTGATGACACCATGGTGACATATGATCAAGGTCCTTGCATGGATCTAATGAAAATGGAGAAATTGACATATGCCCTATGCGTGCATCTACAAACTGTTGATGCAATGAAAGTATTTTGGCAGAAAGAGATCCAATCTCTTCAAATTGTATACCCTGAAGTTTACATGGAGTAAGTATGCGGTAGACTTACAAGTTTTTGTACACCTTTGTCATTAATGTCAAAGGGGGAGTAATATATAATGTGTATATGTGGAGAAGTATATGGATATATTAATAAGATGTTATGATATACAGTCATTTTTGTGTTAATTCATTTTGAGTAACTTGGCCACATTCCTTTGTTGTCATAAATGACGAAGGGGGAGATTGTTGGCAAGTTGACTTCCTGAGGATGCATGACTCATTTTGTGTTGTCATCATGGAAACAAAGTCATGTTTAGTTTCTGTCTTGAAAGACAAAATGACTAAGGAAAATAGGGCAGACAGAGATATTCAGCAATCAGCACATCAGTGCACGTGCAAGAGATTGAGTCAGCTTATGTGCATTCAGCTATATGTTTTATGACACATGTACATGCTACATCTAGACATGCATAGTATAGAACAATAGTACAGTGAAGTTACAGGCAGATCAGTAGACCAGCAGACTAGAAGACAAAGCATGGAAGTCGACTAGTGTTTTGATCAACGTGCAATATTTTGTTATGTAATGGCTAAGAACCTTTGGTTATATGTTTGTAATAATTTAATTAGAATTGTAGTAAACACACTTGAGCCGACTTGTTCAAAATCATTTTATATTTTGTTTTAGGGCCAACTAGTGTCTTGTATTGGGTCGCGCCTATTCGGATATAAACATATAAGTATGTAATGTAATGTTATGTTACAAGTGTCAAGAATTATGTAAGAGGAAGATATAGAAGATAAGTATAATGAAGTCAGTACATGATATAGCTCTTTAAGAGAGTAAGAGCATTCACGCAAACACAGAACTGATCAGACAAGCAGTGTCATCACAGCAGTTCATTTTGATATAGTGCATATCATCTTTTAGAAGGTTGTATCCTTCATCCTATTGGGCAGTGAGCCATATACCTTTAACAGGGTTTTGTAAAAGACTCCTAACGGGTCAGACCTTTAACTAGGTCATTGTACTCATATTGTAAAGACTGCTTCTAACAGGGCAAAGGAACTTTAACAGGTTCATTATACCTAGTATAATATTTGTGGGTACTCATTCTCACCAGGGTTTTCCTCTGATCAAGGTTTCCCCGTAATCATATCATGTGTTATGAGTTCTTATGTTAAGCTTCATTCAATGTATTTTTTATTTATGTTTAAGTTGTTGAAAAGTAATTAATAAGACAAACACTGATTCACCCCCCCCCCTCTCAGTGTTTTTAACATTTTGTTCTCCACAATAGTCCACACAAGCTCTTTGTCAAACAACTAATGTGGTTGTATGTGCTTCTACTTGTTACGCAGCATCCTCCAGTCATTTTGCAACTTTTTACATTGCAAAGTTTTGTTTTATACACCATGTACAGGCTACTTCATTTCCAGCATGGTCATCCACTTTGACTCATCATTTGTTTCATTCCGTAGACCTATTTGTTATGAATGGTATCATCATTTAGTTTTACACCTATGGTGGTAGACCACGTAGCCTCCCTCTTCCTTCTATTATTATAAATATTTTGGGACCCTACATTAGTAGAATTTTCCCTTATTCCATTTAAGTTTTATGTCACATGCAACTACTAAGAGGTTAATTAAAACAACAAACAGATGTTGCCCATCGGTACTAAACCATAAGATGCTTAGCAAAGAAACTTTGTAGCACTACATCTCCACCTTGTCATATTTGACATCATCTGGTAGCAGTATAAGAGCAAGGCCCAAAATCAGAAATCTTTGCATTCAAATTTTCGTCCAGAAAAATATTGAAGGGTCTAATATCTCTATGAACTATACATCCAGCTGGACCCTCGCAAAGATAGATAGGACAGTCCCCTTATTATGTCCATTATAATATTGCATCCTCCAATTGCCCCAAACTTGGCTTTTAGGGAAGTTAGACCATAAAGTGTTGAATTGATGATCACAACAATCAACCCCCCATACTTCTGCAAACTGATCTGATAAGAAGCAATTGGCCTTAAAAACTGACTAAAATGCATCAAGGGACCCCAAAATTCATCATAGAGATTCATTCAAAAACAATAAGTATGCATGCAAAAGGATTTCAGCTGAGTCAACCCCATATGCAAGTTACAACTGATCAAACTTGGCAATTCTGAAATACTGACAAATGCAGATGTACAAATTGCATAAAATGCATATGGATTTGCTCTTGTAAACATAGCAAACTATGCCTTGAAGCCTTGTCATTGAATGAGGGGAAACATTCACATATAGGAAGTATAGATCCACAACTAAAATTTTTAAACAATCGTTTGACACAAAGATTTAATCCTCTGAAAATGACTACTTGGCAACTGAACTCTATCAATCATTTGTAGTCTACACAAACTGCTTTTGGATTTGACTTCATAAAATAATTAGATGAATGCCCCACAATCTGAAACCATGGGACTTGATTCACTTTCATATAATTAATATGAGGCATCAACTATCTTGTTCCGATGGTCAACTAATCAGTCAACATTAATCCTCAAAGTCAACCCTTTTAAAACCTTCTCAATTAAAACAGAGAGAAAATGCATAAATCTAATTTGGAATCGGCTGAGCAAACTAATCAAATGGATTGGTACATGTGTGAAAATATTCATGCGGGAATATTTCCATGTTTAAAATTTAGGGGAACATTCAATTCTCCATTATATTTAATTGGGTGCAACTTGCAAGACTTCAAAGTAGGGCATTCAGAGTTTTTCACTTTCACATTCTCATAAACTGAAATAATTGTAAACAAAATGACTTGGGAAACCCTACCATAAGAACTCACAGGAATCTGAAAATGGTTGGTTAGAATCAATTTCATTCCTACCATGTCTTGGAAAAATCCTTCTTTCATGATTCATTATCAGGTCAAAGATATAAACCGCCAAAGTAGGTCATTTGATATAATAAGGAAATGTGTGTAATGCAGATTTAAATAAACACATCCAAATGACCCTCTTCAAAACACATCAAATCTAACATATGAAAGTTATGACCCATTATATTTTCTCCATGATAGGTTTTTCTCATATTCCCCAATCGGTATCTCATATAAATCATCAGGTCTCATTTTACTTGCATTCCAATTAGGCCTCTTCAAAAAGTTTTTTAGGGATACTCACCATACCTTAGAGAAAATTTTAAATTGGTCACTCCAAATTTTTTTCAAATTTGAGAGTACCAACAGTGGCTCTATCTGGGGATGCATGCCCCTTGTGGGCATGTAGAGGATCTAGAATCTCATGGTGAAGCAGACCACTCAAAAAATCAGACTTCATCTCAACTTCCCAAAATGGGTTCCTTATTGAAAACAAACCACACACAACTGAAAGGAAAGCAACTATACAACATGCACATTATTTATAGAGGGCCATAGTCACCAAACTGACAT
Organism: Thuja plicata; assembly: GCA_018584345.1. Lineage (NCBI taxonomy): Eukaryota > Viridiplantae > Streptophyta > Pinopsida > Cupressales > Cupressaceae > Thuja > Thuja plicata. The sequence continues at coordinate 1,668,195 of MU227597.1, read as the reverse complement.
CATCACTTACCCCTATCAAATGTTTGATTCTCATCATTCAACATTATAATCATTCTGTAAAACTTCTTTCCAAGCAATCAACCATTCTAAAAAAATTTTGCATAATTCTTGTCATTATCACACTTCTCACTGTCATTACACCTACCATCTTGTGGCATAAAAAAACCATGCATTTTCTGAAAAGATCCATAATCTTAAAAATATCCTTTTTATTCAATACATGGTGAACATTCATGTGCAACATAATATTCTTCATTATCAATCTCCTCGACATGCTGAAATAAATACTCAACCCGTTGCATTGGAAATTTAAAACATTCAAACTCAACCACATAGCCATCATCATGATGATTTACCTCAGAAAATATTTGGATATCAAAGGAAAGATTTTCATACTCAAACCCATGCATACTACACCAACATTCAGGGGAATGATTCTGAATTGTAACTTCTGATTTCAGACTTGGTTCATAATAAGAAACTTCATTCATTTCCAAGCTACAAGAATCTTCAAAATCAACACTAGAAGAAGACTGATCATTAGATAAGGATATTGAATCAGAAATTTCATCCTGGTTCCCATAGTTATTCTTTTCATAATCTGATATATCATTCAAATCAACTGAATTTTCAACTATGTCCTCATACACAGGATTGGAAACTACATGGAAACCCTTCTCAAAATCTGAATAGCAAAGCATTGGTTGATCTGTATCTACTTCTTCATCAAAGTGGATTAAAAACTTTGTTATATCCACAATCACTTTTAACATCACATTCATCCTCATCCATGAGAGAAAAATTTGAATCATCATCTTGCTGGTAAGAATGCTGAAACAGAAAATCACCAACTATGTGAAGGAGCTCTTGTGTTGAGATATCACATATAATCATTTGCAGGCTTCACTTCATGCATACACACATAAATCAGTTCTTCATAGACAGCATTTGGGACACATAGAGCTGGAGTAAACACATGTTGAGGCTTATCCACTCCTTCCAAGCACATTATACAACTTCTTGGCTCAACATTAGCCATATGAGAAACATAACCAGCATTGTTGGGAGATACATAAGACAATTTTACAACCGGGGCAGCATGCTAATAAATATTTGAATTAATATTTATGACATCATCGTCATCTTTATCACTTACATGTTCACCATTAGAAAGCTTCCTTTGAAACTCTACTACTAAAGCAATCTCATCTCTCACTTGCTCCTTTATCTCTGTCTGAACTAGAGACTAAACATGTGAAGAAGAGTCAACAAAAACTTTATACTGTTGTTTGAAATCTGCATTCTTAATCTGATTTGTATTAGTTATTTGTGTGTCATTTGGGGCAGAAAACTTACCCATTTTTTGAGAACTCCATGGAACCTCTAAAATTTTATATTCAGCCCCATATGCAGTCCCATGAGAAATTGTATTTTCAGATTTATGACATCTCATGAAACCAAACTTCATCATTCCTTCAATGTCCCTCGTCATCTGACATGCTTGATATAAACTTTGAGGCTCTTTATCTCTCAGCTTGTAACTCATTTTTTTTATCAAACGCACACAAGTATACCACCAAAGCCATGGCATCTTGGGGTCTACACTTCTCAGGAATTTTCTTCAATGTCTTCATAAATCTGAGATTGAAATTAGATACCAACTCCTCATTTTCAATATGAGTATCAAAGAAATCAACAATCAAATCATATTCATTAACCCATTGTTTGAATTGTTCATTGAATGGTATTTCCAATTCTTTCCTTGAGCTGATAGATTGTGGCCATAACAAAAATGAGAACCATTCTCTTGTCTCATCCATTAAAGATTGTGCAAAAAATTTCATAATAATGTCCTCATGAACAATATCAAAGTCCTCTATCATATTAATGAACTCATTCAAATTCTTCTCAGATGGTTCCTCTTTTATACCACTGAACTTTAGCAAATGTTTTCTAATTTCAGATGGAATAAGATTAGGGTAACCCAGAATTCCATTCAAATTCAGGGTTGCATACAACTCAATGTTGAGACCATGTTTACTATATTGTTGAGACATCTTATTAGGCGTGGTTAAACTCAACATACACAAGGCTATAAATAATCAAAGTACATTCTCACATGCCTTCATAAACACTTCAATTTGACCACAAAGAACTTGACCAAACTTTTTAAAACCATTTGCATACCACAGCCAAAGATATAACTTAGCTGAAACTAATAATCAAAGTAGTATGCAAACAATGCTTCAATACTCTTCCCTTTTAAATAGTGTTTCTATCACTTGATAGGGAACCATTCCTAAACTATTCTCATGGAAAAGTTACCCATGAAAAGAAAAATACCTGGTATATATTGTAGTGGCTGCAAGATGCTAGATCTGAAGTCACCTTCACACCTTTCAGTAAATATTTTGTAGAGTCGCCACCTCCTTTTGGAGGATAGAAAACTTGAAACTGCTGAGCTGTAATCCCAACTCAAATTCTCTTCAAATTTTGCATTTAAACATCCTGATTTTCACGATGGGGAGCATTGCATGTTCATTGATTTATCCATTGGTGTCCATTCCTTGAAAACTTAGAATCTCACCCTGTTGTTCTTTGGGATGCTACTTCATTTCAAGGTATTGTGACTGCTTTTCTTATCTTGTATCTATTTCAAATAGATTTTTGATTCATCACTGCTGCAAAGATTAGAGTCGCCACCCAATACAAATTGGGAAATATTATTATGACAGATTGCAAGGACAAACCCTTTGCAAAATGACCTTTACAAGATAAAACTAACTCCTCACAAGACATGAACTCTTGGACAAAAATATCTCAGATACAAAATAATATCCTTCAAACCCCAATATATCAAAATAACTTTTCAACTCTATGCAAATCTGGACAGACTTAACTGGACTGAAAATTAAGAAGGCAAGGAGCCAAGCTCAACTAAAACCTTATTAATTATGCAATTCATACTCGTTCCCCAGTAGAGTCACCATTTTGGTGGTTCTTTTTTACATTTAGATTATTGAACAGAAACCTTTTCACTTTGCGATGGATCTTTAAGAGCACCCAACTCCAAGTAGTTCACAATAGAATGAAAAGGACCAACTAACAAGGATGCGGATCCATCCTTCTACGCTTTAGGTTTTTCAAAACCAAGGGGAGGACACCCTTAAACACCTTCAAATATTCAGTAAGGCATCAATCAGGGAGAGATCTCATAAAGGCTCAACACGACCAGGAGATACTAGGTAATGGGATAATCACCCATTGACCTTGAAGTGGAGCATGAGATTTTTACAACACCACAAAACATAAAACATCAGATACATCAAATTTTATATTTAAAATGAAAAAAAATAGCCAGACCCACCAGATATGCATCAATATGGAAAGACTAATATATGATCAATGCCTTATCTATTGGGCAATACTCCAAACCAAACATAATACACAACAATCAACTGTTGTCAATGATTCTAAGCCATAAATACAATCAATCTATACCATTACTTCTTACAACAAATCCTTATGCAGACCCAATGAACTTATGTCATATCCATAGCTTCATTTAATCTGATCCTATATCAGAACTAAGGACTAATAACATATACATAGCCGAATCCATGCAATGAATTAGAAAATTCATAACCCAAAAGAACAACACGGAGGAGAGATATGAATCTGGAACTCTCATATTAAGTATGAAGAAATACACTGGTGTGTACAATTTGCTTCAAATAAAGCCACTTTGATAATATGCAAAAGACCAAAGAAAACTTCTATTCTATCTGATAACAAAACTAGTACAGTCAATAAAACTATATTCCTATGGAACCCTAAGACAACTGGAAGCTCCTATAGCTAGTACTCTGCAACTCTTTGTGGAGACCCTGAAGTTGGAACCTCTATTCTGTCAAGAAAACCAGAATATAATGGAAAAAAATAAAACTCATCTTCTTCCTGCACTCAACACCTGTCCTTTCCCCAAAATATCTGAAACTATTCAATCTCAACTGCCCAAAATCTAATATGATTTGTAGAAAAATCTCTCTTCTAAATTTGAAAACTCCCCCATAATTGCTTTGAACTTATTTTCATCTTTCAACTGTACCTTATACAATTTTCTTTTAAATCTACACTGCTTTTTTACCTTTTATTTCAACCTTTTGCCTAGACTGCACCAGATCATGCCACGTGGTGTCCTCTTATTGGCTCGTGGGTCCACCTAGGTGCCTGTGTCATTTGTTATGCTTGGGCCTGCCACCTGTCGTATTGGTGTAATGGTTATCCTCCTTGCATCTTCCCTTTAAGCCATTAAGTGAACCGTTGATTTCCACCTCCTTGGGATATGCACCCATCTATCAATTTTTACCTCCTTGAGATCTGTGCACATATGTCAGGCCTCCACCCTTTAAGCCATTAAGTGAACCGTTGATTTCCACCTCCTTGGGAACTGTGCCCATCTATCAGTTTTCACCTCCTCGAGATCCATGCACATATGTCAGGCCTCCACATGAGCACAAGCATCGAGAGCCGAGGAGCTCCACAAGCATCGAGAGTCTCTGATCATCTTCATATTATGTTGTATTAGAGATTCAAGGAGCTCCACATGAGCACAAACATCGAGAGTCTCAGATCATCTTCATATTATGTTGTATTATTTAAACACTTATTATCTCCCCTGTCCCATCAATGTGGGGAGATGTGGGACAAAGCTCCCCAGTTGTTTTAAATCTTTACTCATGCCCAGTTGTTTTAAATCTTTACTCATGCCTGTGTGCCAAAATGTTGAGGCCTACTACCTCCAGCCGACACATCATCCCCTAGGCTAAGGGCCTGCCAAAGAGCCAAGGCTCTTACTTCAAATAATGAAGTGAGAGCTTTCCTATAAAAACATCCATAATTTTCCCTGCACTATGCATGTGGGACATTTCAAATTCTTTTCTTTTGATCAATATGCAGGCTTCCATCTTAGTCCATTGCGCAGACCTCATGCTCTCTTTTGCAGCCTCTTTGGCACTCTCCTCATTTTATCTTCTTCACTGACTAGAGGTACTGTGTTTGAATCGTGATCCAGTACACTCTATAGAGAAATTTTGTTCATTTTTCTTCTTCTTTTTAGTCATGGCGCTCCTTGTGGAGAATACGATGACGAGGAGAGAGTACAAGGTTAAAGACTTATCACAGGTTAATTTTGGTCGAATGGAGCTCGATCTGGCTGAAGTTGAAATGCTTGGACTCACGACTTGCAGGGCTGAGCTTGGTCCTTCATAGCCATTCAAGGGAGCTTGAATTATGGGATCCCTTCATATGACCATTTCAGACGGCGGTTCTCATCGACAGTGCACCTGTGTTTGCCTGGAAGGGAGAGACACTCTAGGAATATTGTTGGTGTACAGAGAGGGCTTTGTAGTGGGGTATCGATGGTTTCCTGGATTTGATTTTTGATGATGGAGGGGATGCCACCCTTCTATTTCCACATGGGCTCTCATCTCCTCTTCCATGCTACGGGCAGGTTCTCCTCTGGCGAATGTTTTATCAATTTTGTTTAAAAAATGTCGCCTCCACTTTCAAAAACCACGGTGTATTCTCTTCTCCACAATAGTCCACGCAGTCTCCTTGTCAAACAAATAACGTGCTTTTATGTGCTTCTACTTGTTGCGTAGCATCCTCCAGTCATTTCTTAGCTTTTTACATTGTAGATTTTTTATTTATACACCACGCACAGGCTCTTTCTTTTCCAGCGTGGTCATCCACTTTGACTCATCCTTTGTTTCATTGCGCAGACCTATTTGTTCTGAATGGTTGCATCATTTAGTTTTACACCTATGGTGGGAGACCACTCAGCCTCCCTCTTCCTTCTTTTTATTATAAATATTTTGGGACCCTGCATTAGTTGAATTTTCCCTTATTCCATTTAAGTTTTATGCCACATCCAACTACTAAGACGTTAATGAAAACAACAAACAGATGTTGCCAATCAGTACTAAACCTTAAAATGGTTAGCAAAGAAAATCTATAGCACTGCATCTCCACCTTATCATATTTTACATTATATGGTAGCGGTATAAGAGAAAGGCCCAAAATTAGAAATCTTGGCATTCAAATTTTCATCCAAAAAAATATTGAAGGGTCTAATGTCTCTATGCACTATACATCTAGCTGGACCCTCGCGAAGATAGGACAGTCCCCTTATTATGTCCATTATAATATTGCATCCTCCAATTTCCCCAAACTTGTCTTTTAGGGAAGTTAGACCATAAAGTGTTGAATTGATGATCACACCAATCAACCCCCCATACTTCTGCAAACTGATTTGATAAGCAGCAATTGGCCTCTGGAATTGGCCTTAAAAATTGACTAAAATACATCAAGGGACCCCGAGATTCATCATAGAGATTCATTCAAACACAATAAGTATTCATGGAAAAGGATTTCAGTCGAGTCAAACCCATATGCAAGTTACAACTGATCAAACTTGGTAATTCTGAAATACTGACAAATGTAGATGTACAAATTGCATAAAATGCATTTGGATTTGCTCTTGTAAACATAGAAAACTATGCCTTGAAGCCATATCACTGAATGAGGGGAAGCATTTACATATAGGAAGTATAGATCCACAATCAGCATTTTTAAACAATCGTTTGATACAAAGCTTCAATCCTCTAAAAATGACTACTTGGCAACTAACTTTGTCAATCATTTGTAATCTACACAAACTGCTTTTGGATTTGACTTCATAAAAGAATCAGATGAATGCCCCACAATCTAAAACCCTGGGACTTGATTCAATTTGATATAATGAATATGAGGCATCAACTATCTTGTTCCGATGATCAACCAATCAGTCAACATTAATCCTCAAAGTCAGCCCTTTAAAAACCTTCTCAATTAAAACATAGTGAAAATGCATAAATCTGATTTGGAATTGGATGAGAAAACTAATCAGATGGATCGGTACAGGTCTAAAAATCTTCATACAGGCATATTTCCATGTTTACAATTTAAGGGAACATTCAATTCTCTATGATATTGAAGTGCAACTTGCAAGACTTCAAAGTAGGGCATTCAGAATTCTACACTTTCACATTCTGAGAAACCGAATTAATTGTAAACAAAATGGCTTGGGAAAACCTACCATATGAGCTCACATGAATCTACAAATGGGTGAGTGGACTCAATTTCATGCCTACCATGTCTCGGAACAATCCTTCTTTCATGAGTCATAATCAGGTCAAAGATATAAACCTCCAAAGTAGGTCATTTGATATGATGACATTAATTTGCCATTAGTATACAAACAACACTTTCGGTAAGCATACACTGAAAGACAGGACAAAGAGAACACCAAAAATTAGATATAAAGAGATCACCAAAAATGTCTAAGTACAAAGAGAACCGATGACACAACTTTGTGTGTACACCAAAAATGCAAAGTCAAAAGGATAAAGAGGAACCTGACGTGAGGATACACTGCAAACCGAGAGATAGTTAAAGAGAAAACCAAGAGAACAAAACCGAAAGACAGTCAACTGATTTCAGAGCATAACCGACTGAAAGAAACCAAGAGTCAGTTGCAACCCGCAAAAAAGTGCATCTGACTTCCACGTGAGATAAAATAGTCTTATTCTATTTATAGAATCTTGATTTGTTTTTAAAACCATTTCTTTAGGGACAAGACACATGAATGTAAGTGTTTTAATCAGTCTAACTGATTTAAAAAACATAGACTAGGAGATCAAGGTACAAGTTGTAAACCTGAGCTTAGAGTTAACATTATTTTTCGTGAAACTTGATGATGTCAATCCATCTTATAAATAGATGATGCAATCATTCATTATACAATGATGTGAATATATAAGAGAGGATGAATGAAGCCTACAAGCACATCTATGGATCAGATTGAAATTTTCAAGAACCAGAACAACAAAAGGTGAATTTGGTTAGCAAGAACCAAGAATAGAGGCTACCAAGAATCAGAGGTATTACTCAATCACATTCGGTGTTAATCTTATTCATGTAAACTTAAATGAATCTATATCAGCAATAGGAGATTGTATTTACCATGTCAAATTGTAATTTTCTATCATTCTAACAAGTGGAGCAAAGTGTAAAAATCATTTCAAGGAAGGTGGATTTAACAGTCCAACTATAAATCTCTTAACCGAGTGCACACTCAACAGTGTTGCTAAAGCTCTTAACCGAGTAGACTTTAACAGGTCTCCATAGATACTCTTAACCCAGTAGATCATCAGAAGTGATCAAATTGTAAGCCTTAACCGGCCCCTTCCAATTTGCAGATAGTGATGATTTTGTGGGTGTCATCCCCAACGCAGTTTTTACTTCCTAACAGTCCTGAGTTTTTTGCGATATCATATCATGTGTTATGTGTCAATTACTTTCATGAATGTTTCTATGAATGTTCACATGTATGTTAAGTTTATGAATTGATATAACTCACATCAAGACAGTATAGATTAGATGAATGGATATACAATTGATTACAAAAGGTTAATTGATTAAAGAATACAAAAGTTTTAGAGATATTGATTCACCCCTCCCCTCTCAGTATACACTTCCCATTAATTCTAACATTGATATAATAAGGAAATGTGCATAATGCAGATTTAAATAAACACCTCCAAATGACCCTCTTCAAAACACATCAAATCTGACATCTGAAAGTTGTGACCCGTTATATTTTCTCCATGATAGGTTTTGCACATATTCCCCAATTGATATCTCATATAAATCATCAGGGCTCATTTTACTTGCATTCCAATTAGGCCTCTTCAAAAAAAAATTAGGGATACTCACCTTGGCTTAGAGAAAATTTTAAATTGGTCACTCCAAATTTGTGCCAAATTTGAGAGAACCAACAACTTCTTGTTTGGAAGTTGTCTTTGTCACTTGTATACCATTCTTTTAAAGGAGGGAAAATAAGATCAAGCAGTTCTTTTCTATCTTAATTTCTATTAGAATAAATTTAATAAATAATGGATTTTACATTGTATCTCAATTCACAAAAATAATGGAATTTAATCTTTGTTTATAAACTCAATTAATAATGAAAATTATGATATTGGGTACTTCCACACTGCACTTGGGAGTTCATCTTTTACTCTGAAATATCCTACAACCAAAATCATGATAATCTAGAGAAAAAACATTATTGTGCCTTGATTTATTTGAAGATACATGAAGAAGTTTAGAACAAACTACATAAACAAACTGAATTATGACCTCAAACAAAGCAAGAAGTAAACGTCTATAGAACACGGACTAGAGATGAGAAAAAAATAAAGGAAAACTAGAAAGAAATTTTTCTATCAAAAGGGAATTAGTCTGATGTCTCTAACATCTTTTTCATGGTTCTAAACCTTAATTCCTTTAATATGAGATGGAAATCAACCGATACTTAATAAGATTTGAAGTTATGAAAAATAAATTACCGCAAACTCTTTCCTTCACTAATAATGTTGCAATATAGTGAAGTTCTTGTCAAATGTTAGTTGTTTGATATTAGGATCATTTTATTCTTTGACTTGTAGAAAAATTGAGACCAGCATTAGGTGGATCAAATTAGGGTAGGACACCCTCTTTTATTGTCTCTACATTGTTGAATACGCATTATCGACAAATAATTTTTGTCATTATTAACAAGAAGAGGAAGTGCTTGCATTTCAAATGTGTGCCTTTATTTAAACAAAAAAGAACAAATTACTTGCATTATGAATTTCAAATTATATTTAATGAGATGATTTTTGAAAAAAAAAAAAAACAATTGGACATTAGTGTCCATAAGTTGATTCTATTAGAAGATTGTGTAAAATTTCTTTAACCTCTTTTAGTTTAGGTCCAGTAGTTTATAAAAGGAGCATAATTACATGAAAGAATATAATAATAATATTTTATTATCATTTGATAAATACTAGTTTCATCTCTACAAAATATCGAGTTTAGAGGAGTGTTTAACGTATTCCAATAGTATACCTATATCACCTATGATTTGTTAATTCAATATTACCTTAAATTTGGTCATTTAAAGGAAATTTTACTTTCATTGAAATAAAAATTGACAATGTCCATTTTCTTCTTAATTGCTCGCAAGATTGTTCTTGAGCCTATGTTATAAGCATATTCATTTGATGAATTTCTCAATGAAACTTGCTCAATTAGAATGAGTAACCAAACAAGTAGAAATTATCATTTCTTCTTGTATTTTAGTTCAATGTTTATAGTATGAAGCACTTGCACTTTAATTCAATGTTTAGAGTATGAAGTACTTATTTGAGCACCCATTTAGAAACCTTGAAAATGATTTAGATCTATATTGTATCATGAATTTGAAGATATAATTAGGTTTTCTTTGTGTATTTGCAATATAAATGGTGTTCAAAATTAGTTGTTTCTACATTGATTTATATTTTATTTCTCATATATCATGTGTTAAGGCTCTACTATGCCCTTTTCTTGTAAATGGAAATGCACATTTTAACAAAATTGAAATGAAACTCCCATAAATGGAGATTCAAATATGAACTTATAGAGATAAATTAGAATTTTTTGGGTGTTTGGAATATAATTGGTGTTTAAATTTAAATTACTTGTATGCTTATTTATTTACCTCTTCTCATGTACTATGTGTTAAGGCTCATGATAAATGAAACTCAAATCAATAATAGTAACACTCAATTTTGACAGTTATTCTATTGGGAACTAGGGTCAGGCAAGTGTGGGTGTTTTAACTAGAGACAGGTATAGAAAATTCCTCTTATCCTATACAGTTAAATTGGGGTTACAGACTACCCATGTGGAAAAGGTGGCGATGGATTTTCATGGTATTGAGTTGGCAGTTAACTATGGTCACAAAAAGCTTATCATTGAGGGGGATGCCCTCAATGTAATCATAATGTTGACCTAAGAATTTAATGTGGGATGGAAAATGAAAGATTTAATTATCAAATACAAATATTTAGTGACCGTGCTAGATAATGTTAGACACTAGCACACTTACCATGGAGGTAATGGGACCACTAATACGTTAGCAACCATGGGTCATTTTACTCTATTCATACTTGGTTTTAAGATCAATAATTACCTCAAGAGGCATGTGAGGTGATCAAATGGGACATTTCCAAACTTGGTAAAGGACGCACAATCAACTCAAGGAACTTATTATGATGAAAGGCAATTATTATCTAATGGATAAGATATTTATTGAGATTATCCCTCTATTTTACTCATAGTCAATTTTAGTATTGCCATATCCTCTGCTACCTCATTTGTCAAGAATATATGCATAGAAGTTGTGGGAGGATACCTTATACAAACAAAGCATGATAATTATGATGAATTCAAGAAAAAAATTATCCTTTGGCCTATTGTGCAAGTTGGTCATGTGGATTATTATAATGAAGGTACGAAGGGTTTCGATCTTGAACTTTCTGAGAAGTTTGTAAAGCCCTAAGTCCAATGAAAGGTGAATAATGGGAGCATTTACTTTGTGACTTCAGTGGAATAAATTGTGACCGCTACTGGGTTGAATGTGGGAGGAAATACCATTTGTATAAATTATAATTCTCATTACAAATAGGATCTTAAGAAATTCCTCAGCCTGGGTGAGAAAATCCCTCATCCGCAGAATTGTTTCAATTGAGAAGAGCTCCCTGATGAGTGGAATGATGTGGCTCTTGTGTTTATCAAGTTTATCACTCTAGAAGGTAGGTTTAAATGCTTTCACTCTCATCTTTTTCCTGTGCTCAATCACTTTTAGCATAATATCAAGCTCAACTTTTCTTTTTGGATTTTATCTTCCCTATCTCAGTTTATGATGAAATCCAAAAAAAATGTGATCCATCCTTTACATCAGGGTTTAATCCTCCACATGTATAAGGGGTCCTAATAATCCCCCTTTAATTGTTGGATTAAATAGAAAGGTAGATAATTCAAAGGCTTCCCCTTCTTTACGATCTTTCCTCCCCCTATCTTGGCTAGGGTTAACCCCCTAAGGAAAGCCAAGTTAAAATCTTAAGGCAAGGAAAAAGAGTTGGAGGAAACTAGCGTTGTCTCTGAGGATTCTTCTTCCTCCCAGTCTACTAGGTTGGAGTGGACCCCTGTTAAACACCTTAGTCAAACTCCTAATACCCCTTCCCCTACTTCTACTTCCCAAACCTACAAAGGTGACCCAGAGGTGTCACAAAATGTTTCCCATCCGTACTCCCATGACCCCACCTTTGTTGATGAACTTCCAAATTTTTTAACGTTTTGAGGATAAATTTGATTAGTTATGAATACTCTACAAGCACTATAATTCCATAATAAAGTGGCTAATTGCTCAACTAAACACATCCAAAAAGAAAATTATAGGTTAGAATTTATTGCAAAGGCAAATGCCAAAGAAGGGGATTTGTCCCATACTAATACAGATAACAGTGTTTAGAAGGTTGTTGATGAGTTGACTTAAAAGTTGGATAATTGGGAAATTATTGAAGAATGGGTTCGTGAACTAAAGGCTTTGATTCCCTTTGAGGAAGAGAAGCAAGAGATACTTTGGACTCTAGCTAGTGTAAAAGCCAACCAGAATTAGGTTAACAAAAAGCTAGCGAACTTGGTCAATTTCAGTAAGCAGATGATGGATGAAATGGCTTCTTCCTTCAACACTTTCTAGGAGGAATTAGAATATAGAAAGGCTAATTTAGAAGGAAGTGTGAGGAGAATATGAAGGTTGTTGTTGAAGGTTGTTGTTCAGTCGATGAAAGAGGGCCCCTTCTAAAGACTCTATTTTATGTCAGCTTAGAAAGAATTCTTTTCTGGATACCCTCAAAGAGCTTAATCAAGCTTGAAAGGAGATTAATCTCCAATTTGTCTAGTCTCGTGTTTGTTAGTTTTGGTCTCTAGTTCTTTTTGTTGTTGGTCCATTTCCTATTTTGTTTTGTGGTATGGTTGGTTGAATTTACTTCTTGCAAATTCCTTTTGAACTACCAATGGGCTTGTTGTTATTTTTATTGTGATAGGTTCGAGCCCTTTCCAACTGAATTAATCAAAATAATTTTAAAAATATTAGAATTATAACATCTTTATCAAAATGAAAAACAAAAACTTATGACGATGTCATGACAATGTTGAAGACTATTGACCTTAATAAAATCTAAGACCTTTTAATTCTAAAATAAATTTAAATAACTTTTAAGTAAATAAAATAACTATCAAATAAATAATAAAACAAAAGTTACGTATAATTATAGAATTCGTTTTGAAAAATAAGATTAAAAAATAAATTATTAACACAAATTATTAAAAAACTCAAACTAAGAAATATAACTACCAAATTCATTAAAAATTAATATAAATAAAATAAAACAACTCTTAAATAAAGTAAAATATTTTTTTAATAAAAATAAAGAAATTGTATATACTAAACTAAAATAATTATAATTATACTTAAATTAAAAATATTTAATTTCAAATTATTTTAACACATCAATTTTAATTTTGATTCAAAAATTATCATATATAATTAGTTTTATAAATAAAGTGGTCCAACTTATTTAATAATTATCTATATATAGATACAAATGAAAATAATAAAAAATAATATTACTATACATATTATTTTTATATATAATTCTTAAATAAATAAATGAAATATTTTTTATGTATAAAGAATATTATTTATTTAAGAATTATTATTAAAATATTTAATTTATTTACTTAAAATATTTAATTTATTTATTTAAGAATTATTATTTATAAATAATAATAATTTTAAAATAAATAAAATAAAATATATTTTAAGTAAATATATTTATGTGTAATAGAAATATATAAATTATGGTTTAATATGAATATCTTAATGATAAAAAATAATATTACATGTTACTTAGATTTACAAAATAAAATATATTCATAAAAAATAATAATATTTATTGATGATTATGTAAATTATTTAATTAAATAATTTGTTATAAATATTTTATATTTAAAATAACTTATATAATATTATTATTTTGATTAATATTATAGTTAATATTATATTAAAATATATTATATATTAATAATATTAAAATATATTATATATAATAATATTAAAATATATTTTTTTCATCTTTTATGTAATAATAATTACACTAATCAGCGATTAATTACGAATATGGCATCCCGCAGCAAGCGATTTCACTGCCCTAGCGATTTCATTGCACTAATCATTCAATGACGATATGCAATGAAGGCACCTCTAACCAATAATTGCTTCCATAGACATCTGATGCATCACCCTTCTTGCATTGGTGTCTTCTTTGTGCAGTGATCAGTGACTGCAGACGTCCTGTTGATGTGTGTTTTATGACCCACCAAACAGTAGAACAAAATATCGAGGTATCTTATCCTCTCTTGATCAAAATTTCGTATATGCTAAGATTACAAGAAGATCATATAGGTCACTCCAAGGTTCCTTTCTTGTTAGGTCTTGACCATGGATAAGCTCAGTGGTAAATTTGATTTGTTGAATATCACAAAGGCCCTTACATTTTCAGTCTTGGAAAGATTTGCAATGAAATGCCTTTTTGAATTTTCAGAATATGTGGAAAGCAAAAGGAAGTAGGGTTCAAAATTTTTAATCTACCCCTAAGGGGAATTATAGCAATGGTCAATACTTTGGTGAACAAATTCCCAATAACCAGGTTTCGCTTCACCAAGTTATACTACAACTATGCGAGAACCGGTGCAATCTTCAAGGTTTATGTAGAGGATTTTCATACCGCCATAGACACCATCATGAAGAACAATGAACGTGAATTATAGAAGTTAAGCATATGAAAGAATGAGGTTCAGGATAACTTTGCACAACGATTTACAATCAGTAAAATGTCAAAAGTATGAACAAAAGAAACTCATCAAAACACCATCATATTTCTCATTGCAATCACAACACTTTATCTAACTCTATCCAACACATCTAAACTAAATGAGACAATTATGAAACCAAGCAAGCACTAAAACACATCAAGTATTCACCATGAAACCAAAAATGAAAACTTTATTGTCTACATAGCTCGTAGCAACACTCTCAAAATCCACTGCTTACAAATGAGAAGTGAGGCCTTTATATAGGTCCCCGATTACAATGAACGGCCCGGATTGAAACAATAATTGATGACCTAAATCGTGTCACCTCATCCCTAATTAGGGTTAGGGCAAGAAGAGATAATCTACATTTAATTTACGGGTCCACACTAACCAATCAGAAGACAGTCCCCATTCGTAGTGGGCAATAAATGTCCACTATGCATGTTGATCCAACAGGAGAGTGGGGCAAAATGAATGCCCACTATGCATTAAATGCTCCTTTGCCAGGAATAACATGTTCTTGATTTTATTCTTTAAGTGCAATGAACTTTGACTTGGGGATCTTTGACTAGCTGGTAAAGATGACTAGGCGCCATGTCAACATATTATGTGTCATGTAGGCTTGGGTCTTTTCTAACTGCAACATTTGTAACCCACATCCAACTTTGAATACTCCTTTTGAAACTATCTATGCTTGAAAATTTCCATCATTCCATGTACTTGCTTGGAAATTTATGGATTAGAATCCTTCGTTGATGATTATGTCATTCTGGAGTTTCTTCACATAGAACCTCCCTTGGCAATGCTCTTGGATTTCTGGATTGAATTTGATCTTTTAAAGTCCTAAACCTTGAATGCCTTGAATTGGGTCATTTGAAACTTGGACGCCTTCAACACTGCAATTGGAGTTTTGGAATTTGAATGTTGTCCTTGATCCCACAAGAGTGAAATTCTTCCCCCTACAAAATGAAATAATCGACGTGAGAATCTCATAAAAATTCTTTCATATTTTCTCTCTTCAAAACAAAAACAAAAAAACCCTTTCTCTCTCTAACATTCTTATGCCTCCTTTGATTCTTCAAACTCTTTGCAAATTTATCTCTCTAGAAAGAAATTTTCTCTCCAAAAACTCTCTCGTCCTCTCTCCTCAAAACTTCACACCTTCCTCTTCTCATGCTCTAAATTCACTTTGTCTAGCTTTTTCCTTTATTTTCCAAGGATTCCCAATTTTTCAAGATTTTGGAATTTGCCCAAGATTTCCAAGATTCCAAGATTTTAACATTTTCCAAGGTTTCAAGATTTTGGAATATTCCAATATTATCAACACTTAACCATATTCCAACACTTAGCCATTTTCCCAAGATTTTTCACTTTTCCAAAATTTCATAATTTTCCAAGATTTCCATTTTTCCAAGATTTCCAATTTTTCAAGATTTTGGAATTTTCCAAGATTTCGGGATTTTTTCAAGATTTTCAATTTTTCCAAGATTTCTAAGATTTCAATATTTTAGAATATTCCAAGATTTTCAACACTTAGCCATTTTTCCAAAATTTTCCACTTTTCCGAAATTTCAAAATTTTCCAAGATTTCCATTTTTCCAAAGATTTTCAATTTTCCAAGATTTTAAAATTTTTCCAAGATTTTGGAATTTTCCAAGATTTCAAGATTTTGGAATATTCCAAGATTTTCAACACTTAGCCATTTTCCAACACTCAGCCATTTTCCAACAATTGGCCATTTTTCCTTCCATGGAGGAGAAATTTTCTAACACTTAGCCATTTTTCCTTCCATGAAGGAGAAATTTTCCAACACTTTGCCATTTTTCCTTCTATGAAGGAGAAATTTTCCACCACTTAGCCATTTTTCCAAGATTTTCCACTTTTCTGAAATTTCATAATTTTTCAAGATTTCCATTTTTCCAAGATTTTCAATTTTTCAAGATTTTGGAATTTTCCAAGATTTCCAATTTTTCAAGATTTTGGAATTTTCCAAAATTTCAAAATTTTTCATTTTTTCAAAATTTTCCATTTTCCTGAAATTTCAGAATTTTCCAAAATTTTCTATTTTTCTGATGTTTTTCATGCCTTTCCACTTTTGGATATTTCAAGGGTGTTTCCAGACTTCACCATTTTTTGATTGATGGACTCGCTTG
Source organism: Thuja plicata (assembly GCA_018584345.1). Taxonomy (NCBI): domain Eukaryota; kingdom Viridiplantae; phylum Streptophyta; class Pinopsida; order Cupressales; family Cupressaceae; genus Thuja; species Thuja plicata. Next base: position 1,651,195 of record MU227597.1, on the reverse strand, counting down.
CTCATTCTTCTGGATATAGAATTGGATACCCTTTTATTAGCCATAGCTCACTTGTTGCCAAAATAGACCTGCCAAAAATAGACTTTCTAAAAATAGTAAGTTGTTCCAAAGTCAAAATAAGACCAATCCGTGAGGCAAAGAAATTTACTAAAAATAGACTTACTAAAAATAGTAAGTACTTGCAAACTCAAAATAAGGCCATTCTAGGACGTAGTGAAACTTACTAAAAATAGACATACTAAAAATAGAAATTTTCAAATATAGCAAGTATGCCAAGACGTTCAATATTTCACTGGAAAACACACAGTTTCCATTCTAGGAGTCAGGTGGACAACACTTTTCTAGACTTGGCCAAATTTTACCATTTCTCACATCAAAACACAGGGAACCTTAGGGGACTGAGCCAAAAACTACCAAGAACGAAAGCCAAAAAGACAAGGTCAACAAAAAAAGAGGGGGGTCCCCATTTGCAATGGGGCGATGTGTGTAAAGGTCACAACATGTCCCACCTTCGATTAAAAAACCCGTGGATTGTCCTTGGTGAGTGCTGTGGCAACCTACAATTTTGGGGGTCTCCACTTCAAGTGTGTACCTTCCTCTTACCATCACTTCCCCCCTCTTTAACCTCTATGTCTACCTCATGTCTCTCACCTTCTCCCCCTTCTATCTCTCTCTCTCTCTC
>MU227597.1:1601738-1622928 GCA_018584345.1 Thuja plicata | reverse complement strand
CCAAATTTTACATATCCTCCTTTACATTGGTTTAGGGTTTCAAACTTATCTTTGTCACCAGTCATATGATGGGAACAACCATTGTCAATGATCCAACGATCATTTTTGCTCATATAAGAGATTAGTGCAGTTTTCTCATCATCATCAAAATCTTCTTTCATTGTAACATAAACAACTTCTATATCATTTTCATCAGAATTGTCAGTGTTATTGTCAGAAGCTTCTTCAACAATATAACAAGATTTCTTACCTTTGTCTTTGTAGTCCTTATATTTCCTCAAGTCTCGGTCATCCTTTCTATCTTTGTATTCCTTGTATTTGTTGTCCCTTCTTTCATCTTTTTCATTCTTGTCAGGACATCTAGCAGCTATATGACCAACTTTATTGCATGAAAAAAAAATAATAGGAAGTTTACATCTATATTTTCCTTTTCCTTTGGATAGTCTTTTTGCCATAAGTGCTTCAAGTTCTTCAAGATCATCATCAGAAGTGTTACTGTCATTGTCCACATGTTTCTTTCCTTTCTTGGATTTATTGAGAACCAGCTATGATCTAAAAGCATAATCAATCCCTTGTGGATTATAGTTATCATAATTTGACATTTCAAATGCAGTGAGTCTGCCTATCAGATTTTCCAGATTCAGATTATTGTTAGGAGTACATCTCAATTCTTGAATTACAGAAACACTAATAGCATATATAGGAAGAAAATTTCTCAGTACCTTGCTCATAATGGTGTTTTCATCAATTGTTCCATTAGCCCCTCTAATGGCATTTACAACTTCTTTTACTCTACCATAATACTGAACAACATTTTCACCTTCTTGCATTCTCATTTCATCAAACTTACCTCTTAAACTTTCTGATTTAGCTCTTACCACATTAGTGTCTCCACCATAGATATTTGCAATTTTATCCCACATATCCTTTGCATTTGTGCAGCCTTTTATATCATCAAACTCTGAGTAACTCAATGAGGAGGCGATCTCCAACATTGCTTGATTGTGCTCTTGCTCTTCTTTTAGTTGAGCAGCTGTGAGAGGAGCAGTAGGTGATACATATTCATGTTCAATAAGTCACTTAGCATCATCTCCAATACCAACCAAATGTAGTTTCATCAAACTCTGCCATGCAGGGAAGTTATCTGTGTTCAGCTTAGGAACCTCCTTCTTATACATCTTGATCTTTTCGCTCCAAGTACCTTCAAACTGTTTTCAGGAGACCAAATCTTTGATACCAATTGTTAGAATGAATTTAGAATAACTTAGAGGGGAGGGGTGAATCAATTATCCTCAGGTCTAGACATATCAAATAAAACTTTATGTATTTCAGATCTACTTGGCAGTAGTAGCATAAATCAACACCTTTAATTATATAGTTTACTGTCAATTGAAATTACCTTGTAGAAACATAACAGTAAAGCAAACTATAAGCATTCACACAAGTTGACACAAGTATTTAATGTGGAAACCCAATATGGGAAAAACCACCAGTAACATGCTACCAAGTATTCACTCTTCTTAAGTGATGCACTGTGACGAGCCAACCCTGTTAAAGGTTACAATAACACACTGCTAGGTGTGACTTGGTTAAAGGATTTAATCACCCTGTCAGGAGTGGCCTTGTTAGAGGAATTAGAACATTCCACCTGAATGTCACCTTGTTAGAGGATTTATACAAATGATGGTTAGGTCAACCTTGTTAAAGGATTTAACTGATACAATGGTCAGAAAGTAATCAGCAGTTGTGATCTGGTACATACAACTTACTTTGCAAATTCAGATCCAATTACAGCTCTAATGTAAACTTACTAGATAGCTTGCATTGTCATTTCAACCTTCTAATTTTCTTAGAAATCCGTCAAGCAATCACACATGCAACTCTATGCTTCTGTATTTAGCCTTCTCTGCTAGATCATGCCAAATAGTAAATCAACTGTGCAACTCTTTTGCATACACTTTTCATTCAGCAGCACACTTCAGCATACTTAATGAATAACCCCTTTGAGGTTATCATATACCTCTCTATATTAGGTCAGATAAATCGTTTGTCGCTTAAACAATATCATAGATCTTAGGTTAGGTTAGATCCAACAGATCATTCCATCTTTGCATTCATTTACTTATCCAAAGTAATCTCTAATTAAATATTGAAACCATGCATTAATAATGGTTACCCATACATTAAATGACATGGATCAATCTTTAATTAACATTACATATCCCAATAATATTAACTAAGTCAACCAGAGATCTCAGATCTCATCATTAATCAAATTACTGTACGTCGGCCAACATCATTGTTTTCACTCAGCAATTTCAATGGTGCTCGGCATTGAAAAACTTTGCTCGTCATGAACAACTTTACTAGGCACAAGCAACTTTGCTCGGCACTGAACAGCCAGAAAAACTGTCTTTGAAAGATAAACAACTAATTACTTTGCTAGAGTGCCAACTGATCAAGTACCCTTTTATTTGCCTTAACTCAACCATTCACTTGGTCTTCTTGTTAAATCTTCTCCATCAACAATAGATATGGTACTCAAACAGATAACAATAGTCTCACCAGTAAAGGTTTGACAGTATTGACAAAATAACAATTGCTTGCATTGTCACTTTCCAATAGGTGCAATAATCCATATCTTCCCATACAATCTTGTTTCTACTATCTTTGGCCATGATGTTAGAGTATCCTTTAATTTATTAGGTAGTGTTGTTTTCCATCCTAACTTATCAATTAACCATGTCCAGCATTTGTATGAGTATTCACAATTGATAAATATATGATCTATAGACTCACACTCTTTCTCACAAAAAACACACCTCGATGGTCTATTATACCCTATTTTTTGAAACCATTTTGCCATCAGAATCCTATGGTGAATTGCAGCCCAAGTGAACATTCCGGCCTTAGGTAAACAATGTTTATTCCAACAAAGATCAATAGGAAGGTTTGTCTGGATTTGTTCAGTTTTATTCATAGATATATAACCACTTTTTGTGCTATAATCCCCATTTTTGGATTTATCCCATATAATCCGATCTGGATCCATTGAGGGATTAATTTTCCTATTCCTTATAACCTCTTCCACTTCATTCTTAAAGGTTTCTGATATTCCCAGATTATTGAAGGATTTCCATGTCCATCCTAAGGCTGGGTTATTATCCTTTATTTCTATGTAATCATTAACATATAAACCTCTTGCATGTTTAACCACTACTATTTTTGGATCATTATTAAGAGTGATGCAAAGAGAGGGACATGTGTTCCATGAGTCCTCCCAGAATAATGCCTTGCTTCCATTCCCAATATCCCATGTTACATTATCTGTTATAACACTACGGCATTCCAGAATGAAATTCCATATCCTTGATCATTTGGCAAGAGAGTAATGTCTGAAAATACTTAGTGGATCCCTTCCTTATAAGAATTTGAATCTTAGAATTTTAACCCATTTTGCTTCTGAATCTCTGTACATTTTCTAGACTAATTTAGCTCCTAAAGCAATGTTTTGTTTCTTGATTTTCTTGACATTCAACCCTCCATCCTCTATGGGTTTACATATCTTATCCCACGCTATTAATGCTAATCTCTTTTTGTCATTAGCACCTTGCCAAAAAAAAAAATTTATTTTTTTATTAATGACCTTTTCTATTCCTTTTGGCAAACTTGGACACATCATCTGGTAAGTAGGTATAGCTGAGAGTACAAATTTGATCATGGTAGTCTTCCCTGCACTTGTTAACCATTTCCCTTTCCGTGATTCAGCTTTTTATCAATATTTTCTAATACCTTACTCCATAGATATTTTGATCTGTTACCCTTATCTAAGGGTAGCCCCAAATATTTGCACGGAAATTCTCCTATTTTATATTCTAGAAGTCTACATATTCTTTGTTGGTCATCTTTAGAGGTGTTTAAGAAGTATATCTCATATTTATCTTTATTTATTTGTTGGCCCGAGGCAGATGAATTTAGGTTTAATATATTCCTAATTTCCCTAGCTTCCTCTACATTAGCTTGGCCGAAGAGGAGGTTGTCATCAACAAATTGTTGATGGGTGCATGCCTCCAATTCCTCAGTTACTTTTATACCACTTACCAAGTGCTCATTCTTTACTTTGGTCAGTGTTCTACCAAGGGCTTCAGCCATGATAACAAAGAGAAAAGGTGAAATAGGATCACCTTGTCTAATACCCTGTGTAATATTAAAAAAACCAGTAGGGTTACCAATCACAGGAATAGACATTTTTGGTCCTGAAATGCATTCAAATATTAAGTTAATCCATTGCCTAGAAAAACCAAAGGCTTCTAAACATTTGCATAGAAATCTCCAATCGACCTTGTCATATGCTTTCCTAATATCGAGTTTTATAAGTATATTTTGGTTATGGTTGTGTTGGACCGTATGAATGATCTCTTGGGCGATAATCACTCCATCAAGTATAGACCTCCCAGGAATAAAACCTTATTGTTCTTCCGATATAAGTATTGGCAGAAACTATTTAAGTCTGTTTGCCAAAGTTTTGGTTAATAGTTTATATGATGTATTACATAATGAAATAGGTCTATAATCATCTAGACTATCTGGACTAACTTTCTTTGGTATTAATGCTATAAAGGTATTATTTATCTCTTGGAGAATCCTGCCTGAATTTCTCATGCCCTCTAATGTCGAGACAACTTCATCCCCTATAAAGTTCCAACATTGTTGATAGAAAAAATTTGGAAACCCGTCTTGTCCAGGAGACTTGTCAGGATGTAGTTGTTTCAGAGCCTTTTCAACTTCATCTTTGGTGAATTTAGCATTCAGTAATTTGTTATGTTCTTTAGTAATTATGCTAGGAATATTATTAAGAATCTCATTTTGGGCTATTCTATTCGACCCTTTTGTATTGTTCAGCATTCCTTCAAAGTATTTAACAGTTTCTTATGCTATGTTCTCTAGATTTTCAATAATGGATCCATTATCTTTCTTAATACTCATGATCCTATTAGATTTTTGTTTGGATTTAGAGCTATTATGAAAGAATTTGGTGTTCTTGTCGCCTTCGTTTGGCCATGCTTCCCTAGATCTATGTTTCCATAATAATTCTTCTTTTGATAATATATCCTCATATTTACTTAATAGATTTTTCTCTTCGTTATAAGTCTCTATATTCATCTCATCTCTAAAGATTACCTCATTTAGTTCTTTTATATCTTTCTCTATTTCTTCTTTTTGTTCAAATATATTCCCAAACTGAGCTTTGTTCCATTCGATTAGTCTGTGTTTTAAATGTTTCAGTTTTGTATTCAGGATAAAGGTTTTAGATCCCTTATAAAAAATTTCATTCCACCATTCTTCTATTTTGAGCATGCACTCCTCATCCTTAACCCACATTTTTTCAAATTTGAATGGGTTCTTTTTAGGTTTAAAATCTTCTTCTAATTCCAATTTAATCGGGTAGTGATCTGATCCTGAATGTGCCACTATATTAGCTCTAAGATTTACTTTTAATTTTGTTAAGACCCTAATGTGAAGAAATCTATCAAGTTTCTCAGTAATTAGTTCAGAATTAACTCTCTTATTAGACCAAGTATATGTGTCATTGTTTAAGGGGATGTCCAGAGCATTGATCATTTGTATCCAATCTCTAAATTATATCATTGTTTGAGTACTGCTCTTGGCACCACCAGATTTTTCTCTTATATCTAAGATTGAGTTGAAGTCCCCTCCTATAAGAATATTCATATTTGGGTGGTTGTTAATGAAGTTATCAATTTCCTTCCATACGATTCTTTTCTCATGCAAGAACTTTGGTCCGTATATATTGATTATAATAAATTCTAAGTTACTATTAAAGTTCTTGATCTTTGCTGCCATCCATTTGGGATTAGAGACCAGGAAAGTTGGTGAAATAAATCTTGGGTTCCAAATACAAGCTAGACATCTTGAAGCTCCTACTGAATCTACCCCTTTAATTTTCCATATTCCTAGTTTTTGACTTAGAAGATTGCATCCTTCTGCTCCTAATTTAGATTCTTGGATTAAGTACAGATGTGCCTCTAGAGAAGTAAGGCTTCTCTTTAAAAGGAATTGCTTGTTAGGGGCATTCAATCCCATAACATTCCATGATATTATTTTCATGGCACCTTGGGAAGGTCCTTCCCCTTCCCTGCATTCAAAATAGTCATAATTTTAACCTGTCCTAAAGCTGAACCATCCTTCTGTCTTAAATCATTAAGAGATTTCCTTCCCTTTTTATTAAACTATTTTGGATACTCTGGATTCTCCTTACCAACACAAGATATATCCAAACCTAGATTATTGTCCTTACTGTCCTCATCTACAACCCTTAATTGATCATCAGTTCCTAGGTGACCTTCACTCAAAGATTCAATAACTTTAAGAATGAGCATATCCTCAGAGTCATTGTTGAGTCCTAAGAAATCATTAATTTCTTCAAGTTCATTCTCCTCTACATCATCCTTAAATCTAATTTTTGTATTAGGAATCATTTGTTCATTTTGACTACTAGCTTCTATATCATTCTCAGTCTGGTCATGGATACTTTGTAAAAGTTTGGGTCTGTAATATCTATATTGTTCATATTTATCTTCCAATTCATACTGGTCATTATTTAGAGGGACAGTCTAGCCTGATACATTCTCTATGGTTGTATTTGCTTTGTTATCCAATTAGAATTGGAGAATGTCTTCTACTGTTATGTTTTCATCTAACTTCGTTATCTTTTTTATCCATTTTAATTTTTTCCTATTATTTTCCTCAATATCACTAGTTTCTTCATCCGATGAATCAGTCAATTCTTTGTTAATAAAACTTGGTTTCTTATTATGTCTTAAAACCTGTGAATCTATCATTCCCTGATTCTTGGTGCAAGGTTTCCTTGTTTTAATTATTGGATTTTTTATTGTCTTTCCTAAGTTCCAGTTCTCTTGGCTTAAATATCTTTTATCTATCATAATATCCCTATTAATACCTTTGATTCCATTATTAACTGTTTTGTTTACTAATTGCTTGTCTGAAAATTTAACTAAATTATTTATATTTGTATAATTTACAATTTCCCAACTTAACTTATCTTGGGACTCCTGCCTCTTAGTATCTTTTTTATAATGAGGTTCATTGTGAATTACAAAACCTCCACCCTCCAAAAAAGATATCCCAGGACTATGTAACATACATTCTGGAAATATGAGATACTTACACACTTCCCCTTCCTCAAGGAGATCATATTTTGAAGATGAACTAATATTATATTCCTCTTTACAGAAATCCTTAAGGTCAGTGGTACAATCTATTATATTATCTTTAATATCTCGATTAGGGCTAAGCCAGATTTTATGATGAATTTTATCGTAGGATTTTTCTAGATTAAGCTTATATGTGATATGATTTGCTTCAAATTTGATGTTGCAAGGAAATGCATTCGTAACATTGGTCTGTATCAGCATTTTAACCTCAGATGAGTTAAGTAAATTAAGATCTAACCCTACCATGCTTCCTATGCTTCCCCCAATTTGAGAAATAATCTTACTATGCATCAATTCTACTGGCATATTTATAATTTTGACCCAAATAGGTGCCAAGATGTTGTCAAACATACTACAGCTAAAATTTGTCTTCCATTCTATAAATTTGATTGCATGCCCAAAATAAAATATATGCGCAGCATATAATAACTTCTCCTTTTTAGATACATTTTTGCATTCCAGAAAAAAATAGTTGTTATTCAGAAGAGTCATACTTACCTGTTCTCCGAAGGAATCATAGAGCCAGACCCTGAAGTCATTGTCATTTAGTTCATGACCATACCACTTCCCATAAATCTTGGTAGCTTCACAGTGATCCTACAAGTCCTTAGTGAATGTTAAATCACCAATAATGGTTAGGTCTTCCATAGAGTTTTTAGGGTTAATAGAAATTTTGGTTTTTTGGGTCGGTGAGGAGTAAACCCTAACAAAGGGGATATTGGCGATGTGATGTTTTGATGGGTTCCGTCTATGTGGTGGAGTATAAATGATTTCTTCCTTACCTATGCAGCATTCACTCTAAAGATGTCTGAAACGATTAAAGGTGGGTATTTTGGCACTACATTCTTGTGATTTTAAAATTTTCTTAGTCTTCTTATTCCTATGATGCTTGAATCTCTGAGCATTTTTTGCGTGAGCTGGAAGCCATTCATTCTTGGTTGTAAATTTGTTTTGAGGTAATGCCCTAAAGGTATTTCTAGATGAAGAATGCTTAATGGTTTGCACATACTGACTATCTCTCGATTTATAGTCTAATGGATACACATTAAGGAGGGTTTTATTATGGCAAGCATACCTGGTTCGATTAAAGACAAAAAATTGAGCATTCAGATCATTTACCATCGTCAAGTTCCTGGGTCGTCGTACCACAGAATCATCCAAACTAGAAATCATGCTATGATTTACCTATTGAGGTCGATTTTCTTTGAATACATGCGGTGATCTAAGGGAAATTTCTTCTAGGTTCCATCGTGAGATCGAAGAGAAATCCGGATGCAAAAACTATCGTAAAATAGGGCACGAAACTTGATTTAATTTGCCCTTTCGAGCCTGCTCTGTCGTGTGTTGCATTTTTCAAAGAGCAGAAGCTATTAAACTTATATTAAAAATATGTACTTACTATTAACACATAAATTTTAATTTTAATTAAAAAATTAATGTATACAATAAGTTTTATAAATAAAGTGATCCTAACTTATATTATATTTATTTATATATACATATACAATATAAATAATATAATGTATATTATTTTCATATATAATTCTTAAATAAATGAAATAATTTTTATGTATTATGAATATTATTTACTTATTGTATGAGCTGCAGATGTTATTATTTAAAAGTATATGATTAATTTATTTGAGAATCATTAGTCATAAATAATATCAATTTAAATGTAAATAAATTAATAAATTTTTAATTTAATAAAAAGGGTAAGATTAGGGAATGAAACATGTCTCATTTTAAAAACATCTTGGTTGAAAAATTAGAATTCAATCTAAAATTGAGGAACTGAATGAAGTAGTTATGAGGGATGGAATTAGTTATGAAAATTTTATTAACCATAAAACCCTTTAGGCTCAACTTCAGTAGGCACTTTCTCAAGAAGAGACATATTGTAGATAAATTTTGACGGATTTATGGTTATCTGAGGGCGATAGGAACACTAATTATTTTTTATCTTCCACCAAATTGAGAAGGAAAAGAAATAGAATCCCTTGTATTCATATTCTAATGGATCCTTACTGATAGATGAGAGGGAGATAGCTTTGGAAGCCATAATTTTTTCCAAAAATCTTCTCTTTGCTGAGACTTCTATTGCTAATGACCATATCCTTAACTCTATCCATGCTCTCATTTATGTGGAAAAGGCACCGGCCCCTGATGGATTCATTGCTCTTTCCTTTCATAAATGTTGGGATTTTTTTGGTAATTATGTCCTCTTGGCTTTAGAGGAATGTAGGAGGAAAAGATATATCCTTAAGGAAATGAATTCCACCCTAGTTGTGATTATCCCTAAGATGGAAAACCCAAAAACTTTTGCTGATTTTTACCCAATTGCTTTATGCAAAACATTGTATAAGATTTTTAATTTAAAGCTTTATTTTCCAGGATCTCTAAGCTCATTCCTAAATTGATATTTGTTGATCAAGGTGGTTTTGTTCCTAGTAGAGAGACTTAAGAGGGAGCTATTTTTGGCTCATGAGGTTTTGTATTTAATTTCTTCTTTAAATTTTTTTGTTGTGGTTCTCAATTTGGATATGATGAAATCCTATTACTGGCTAAATTGGGACTTCTTAATTGATGAGTTAAGTAAATTTGGATTTGGGGATAAATGAATTAAATGGATCTGTAGTTGTATTTCTTTAGCTAGGTTTCCTGTTGTACAAAATGGCTCTCCTTGTGGATTTTTCTCCTCTTCTTGAGGGTTTAGGCAAGGGGATCCATTATCTCCCTTTTTGTTTATCCTCATGGAAAAAGCCCCTAGTCATGCAATTCTTTCCTCTAGAGCTACTAGTTTCTACACAGGGATAAAAATTCCTAATTTGTGGTTGAGCCTCATATGCATTGCCTGTTTTTTTATGAGACATTTCTTTTTGGTTCTGCTACCGTGGTTGAGGCTAAAGTAATTAAACAAATTATTTTAGATTATTCTGTCTCTTCTGGTCAAAAGGCTAGTAGTGCTAGATCCAATTTTTTTTTTTTTTGAATGTCCCTCCTTTAGCTCAAATCAACTTATCCATTTTTGGGGTTTTTAGGTCAGATCTTTTCAGTAAAGTACCTCGGCATTCCCTTCTTTGTGGGTTTTGAAAAGCATAATTTTTGGGATAAGGTAGTTTCTTTAGTTTCTTCTTGAATTTTATCTTGGAACCAAAAATGGCTTACGTTTCTTGGTAAAATATTATAGATCAAGTCTATGTTGAATGTGGTACCTATTTATTTAATGTATGTCTTGACAGCCCCCAAGAAAGTAGTGGTCCTATTCCAATCTATTCTGAGATCTTTCCTATAGGATGATAATGTCGGTGGGAAGAGGAAGATTCCTCTTTTGGCATGGAATAGAGTGTCTTCTTAAATATTATGGGGTGTGTGTATTAGGGATCTTAATAAGAAAAATAAATCTCTTGGGGCCAAATTACTCTCGAAGCTTTATAATAATCCTACCTCTAAATGAACTTCCATTATGTTTTCCAAGTACTTGGGCAATAACTGCAAGGAAAGGATTTTCACAATGTCTTTCCTACCTCAAGGATCTTCCATTTAGAATTTTATGGTTAAATGCAGATCGGTGATCCTCCCCCATATGTCTTGGGTTGTGTATAATGATATAAATTCCAAGTTTTGGGAAGAGGTCTAGAATGGTCTTCCTTCACTGATCAGCCTTTGTGATTGGTCTCCATTAATGCCTATTCTAAAATAATTATGGGGTGATAGTATTTTTTATTACTTCTATCTTGACTACTCTGGTCCTTTTCTTGTGGCTAGGTGGAAGTTCATTGATACCTTATCTATTGATAATGAGATCAAATTAGCTTATGTTTTGGAATTGAGTAAGAGGCCCATTGTGTTTATAAATTTTGAAGATGAACTTATTTGGATTAAAATTATGTCAAGATCTTAATTAGTTAAAGATGGCTATAGGTCTTTCTCTTTGCCTCGTTCAGAAGCCTCGTGGCCTTCTAGGATTTTTTGAAATATGGCTTGTCTTCTTAAAGGTGGTGCATTTTCTTGGTTGGTTGTTCAAGATAGAGTTTTGACTAGAATTAGATTGGATAGGATGTGTATCTATGTTATTTTTCCATGTGGTATGTGTAGTTGAATTTTATGGAATTGTCATCAGATCATGTCTTTTTTCATTTCCCATTTGCCTATGAATGTTGGTATTGGCTTGTTGGAAAGCTTGGTTGGTGCTTAGGGTTTTGTTCATATTTGAAAACTCAATTTAGGAGTTGGCCTTCTTTTTCTTCTTCTTCTTTCTACTCTCATTTATGATATGTTTCCCCTTTTATTCTTATTTGGAGCATTTGGCTAGAAAGAAACAACAAAAAGTTTAGGAAGAATTTTTCCTCCCTCTCCGAGGTTCTTTTTCAAATGGAGAAATCTATTTCTAAAGTTACATTGTCTTACATTTATAAAATTCTGGATCACTTGACTTCTTTTTCTCATTGGGGCAATTGGATCACTAGGTATTAGAATATTTGCATATTCTCCCTTCTCATGGTGTATTAGGTATAGACATCACTTCTAAAAATAAAAGATAAGAGGCTAAATGGTTGCCTCCTCACAAGACTAAATTTTTGAATTATGATGGGGCCTCTCAAGGAAATCTTGGGAAGTCAGGTATTAGAGTGGTCATTGCATATCATGAGGCCAATATAGTTAAAATTTCTTGTAAATGTATTGCAGATGACACTAATAGTAATGCAGAACTTCAGGCTTTATCTTTTCAATTGGATTTGGCTATCTCCCTTGGCATTACTAGAGACATTGTTATTGAAGGGGACTCTATGGCTAATTTTAAACCAATTCCAATAAGATATCTATGATGTGGTAACTTGAATACTTGTTTGTCCCTGCCTCTATGGCGAGGACTAATGTTTTTGACCCCTTATTTTTAATTAATGGTTGCTTTGGAAGTTGTACAAATCCCTAATATCTCTGCTTATACTATGATCAGTGTAAATTTGTCTATTAAATGAAATTTTAGTATTTTAATTATATGTTGTCTCATTGGATATCTTTCTTTTTCCCGACAATCTTTTCCATTTTCTGTTTGGGAAATTTTAGATAAATAGGGCTGGAGAGATGGGAGCATGGAAATTTGTAGGAGCATTAGACATGTCATTTGCAGTGTCTACATGTGTCTATCTTCTCTCTAATGTGTGTACTGCATATGCTTCTACGAGGCAAATCTTTGAGAAGGCCGATGTCATGAAGGGATCTTATACATATTACATATTTTTTTGTTCATCGAGGACAATCTCCATTTTCTAAAAATTGAAATTTTATCTGGAGAGTTAGCATAGAAACCCAGAAATCAATTGTATTATTTTGAGCATTCACAAATTTTTTCAAAAAAGTGGACACCATATCAAAAAAAATTCCAAATATCAATAACTTGATCGGGTTATTTAAAATTTGAAATAATCTGATCAATTTATGGCTCAGTGAATACCTAACCTAACTTCTTTAAAACCCGATTGGGTTTTAAATAAGTAAAAGCAAATTTTAGCTTTACAAAATCCGATTGGGTTTCGAAGAAGTAAAATTGGCTTTTAGTTTTATAAAACCTGGTCGGGTTTTGTAGAACTTAAAATTCTTTGTTTCCCGCGGCCAAACCTCATTTCACCATGAGAAAAATAGCATCTCACTGGTGAAAGGAGGTCAAATTCATCAAAACCTGATCGAGTTTCACAAAATTTTGCATTTTTCTATGTTTTTAACTATTCTTAACACAATTGCACATCGTTGAAGAGGTAAGAAATTTATTTTTTTAATTGTTTTTTTAAAATTGAATTGTAATAGGATTTTTTGAATTCATTTTAGTTTTTTAATTAATTTCATGCTAGATTCTCAAAACATTACTTGACAAAAAATAGAGAACACCAACACATTCTTGAACAACAACCACCACCAAACCCTCAAAACATTGCCCCTCCAGAACAAGAAAACTGTCAAAATTCTGCCTCTCAACATGAAAATGCTCAAAATACCGCTCCTCAACAACAAAAAACCCCAAAACCCTCAGCCTCCTCCAATAGAACTTGTATAGGCCACACAGGAGGATCTTCTAAATTTCCTATCACTAAAAGCTTCTAAACTTTCTCAGATAGTGAATAGGTTGAGTTTCTCTGATCATGAGCATCATTCATCTCTTGTCAAATCACTAGAATTAAAGGCCAATAATGTTAGAGAGGTATTTAGACAGGTTACTAAATGGGGCACATATAGGGATAGATTATGTGCATTCTATTCTAATGGGTTATCATATGATGAGGTAAAAAGAAAATCCATAAGTGAAGGTGATATATGTGCTATTTTCACCAAACTTAAAACTAATGAGACCTTAGCTCATGATTCGAAGAGGTTTCCTATACATTGGTGTAATCACGTTGGGCTTAGAAATTCTTTTTGGGATAGATGGTATATGTTATTTAATCAACTACCTTGTAACGATTATGAGGTACCTATGTATTTTTTGAGAAATTTATATTGTGAGTTTATCCTCAGCTTGAAGTCGAACTACTTTGACATGTGGGAGTTCCAGGATAGAGGGAGAGGCTCTTCCTAGGATAGACCAGGGGATCATAGGGTGGTAGACCTCCAACATAGGATTGTTCTAGATGTTAAACCCATGATTCACATCACGGTCCCAATATTCGTGAAAGAGTCTATGGAGTTACAGACTCTTCAGGCGGCTAAATCATTGACTTGTGTCATCATTCAGCATGTAACACAGTTAGTACAGGCTCTCAGATCAGAGGATGTATCAGCATTTGCACCACCTGCCTCATCATCAGATGTGCCATTTGGTTCAGCCCATCCCATTGATCATATGTGTGATATCTGCCAGAATATATGTTATGGGGTAGATACTAACGTGAATGAGGATAGTTCCACATCCCATTTGTGTATGTGCACTACGGGAGTAGATTTCATGCTTCCACCGCAGAGGATGTGGCCTTCACTGATGACCTAATGACCATAGTATTTTATGGTGGAGAGCAGATGCAGGTGTGTTTATTTGTGTTTATAACATGTTATTTATTAATCACGTAAATCTTATAAATGTAAATATTTTTTTATATAGAACAATTTAAACTGATATATGAATAATATGCATTGCAGGGTACAACAACTAGTGAGAGTACACCACGTCACATTCATTCCTCTCCACGCACACATGTAGCTTCAACACCGAAGGTAAAAATATATATATATATATATGCTAAAAATAGAATAATACCTTGATTTCAAAATATTTTTTGTTAATATTTACTAACTCTCTAATGTATATTTATTTGGTGTTTTATAGGGGATGGAAGGGATTCAGATGTCCCAAGTTGATGATCTCACACTTTCAGCCATTGATTTTGGCCTAGCAAGCTTTGCGGTATCATATTTTGTACGGCCTTTATTTACAATTTTTATTGAGCTCATGCGAGTCATTTAAATTTAGGTTTTTTTACTTATATTTAATATTATATATTTGTATCTCTTATGTTAATTTTATTTCTCTTAGGTTACCCCACCTAGGTCTGCGACATCTTGTGTGCGAAGGGCATCTTTCAACACACTGAAACAGAAAAAGAAATCCTTGCAGACACCTAAATGCCAAAAGGTAATTTAGCATGATTGAAATTTATTTGTTGAAATGTATTATGATTAAACATGTACATGTAGATTGATTTAAAGTCTTTTTTGTTTGTTCTAGATATACAAAAACAATTGGGGTTTACAGAATTGATGAATGCACCAAATGTCACAGAGGTTCAAGAGAGAGAAGAGGTAACATTTTCATCTTCACTTTCATATCTTTTTCTTAGTTTAAACCCTATTTAAAACTCCTCTTGGATTGCATTCTTGTTCATTCAAAAGCTCTAAATCCTTCCTCTATGCTTATAACATTTGTTATCATTTTTCATACAGGAAATGGTTATAGTTGCTTCATTAGTGACAATGTCTCCTAGAAGCACAGGAGAATCATCTGAGTGCATGTATCTTGTGGATTTAACTCCCACTAGGGATTTCCCTTAACCGGGATTCCTCATGAACAATTATGGTGTTGTGAGTTGTGTATTGTGGATCTTGAATTATTGTTTTATCTTTCAGATATGTAAGTGATTCAATTGTTAAATGATTTAATAATTGTGATTACAACTGATTCACGCCCCCCCCCCCCATTGTGCTTTGTCTTCTTTGGGCCTAACATTCCAAATATTTCTTCGGGTATTCTTACTATCTGGTCATTTATGAATCTTGTTACATAATTTTTGGCATGTTATTCATGATCCTCTAGTTAGTTGTGAATTTGATGATAACCAGACATGGTCTTGGTTGTGCATTCCCATCAATGTCGTAATTCTATATCTTTCGGTAATTTTGTTTCGCAACGTGCTTATCCTATGTATAATCTATCTATGGGTTTCATGGTAACGTGGAAAGAAGATCCTATGTGCAACCTATCTTTTGGGTCTAATGATAGTGTGTTGTGTTTTAATGAATATTTCAATTTTTTTATTCAAGCAAACATGTTTTGGTTGGCCGACTCTTTATGGAATTATATCATTTTTACGGTTATATATTTAGAACATATTTTTGGTTCCATGTGATGACAACGATGATGTGGATGAAGAGGATGCAAATATGAATTGTGAAATGATAATCAGTGAAAGAAGATATAACACTAAGTTTGGATGAAGAGGTAGAAGAGGAATTCTACAGTTGGTTCTCATTTGGATCTGTTGTAGATAGTAACAGTGTTATTAACTAGAATTAAATCCATGCATGAGCAGATGCAATTTCCTCAGTTCAAGTTTTGATTGTAATATTATTTTGTATTAAGTTGTGATAGTAGGTTTGTGTATTTAGGGCAGTTAGCTGACCGAAAGTGAGCCTTACCTGTAGTGAGAAAAGTGACAGTGATCCTTTGTAAAAATCACCTTAACCAGTGTTTATATACATGAGAATTAGCTTCTCTATGGTTTTTTCCATATTGGGTTTTCCACACAAATTTGGTGCTCATTGTGTATGGTGTTGCTTATATAATTTCATGGTTATTTCTATTTCATTATCTGATTAGGTTTACATTACTACCAATATAATTAAAGTTTAAAAATATCTTGGGATAATTGTTTCACCCCCCCTAGTTATCCGAGTTTGTTCAACAATTGATATCAAAGCTCGGTCCCTTGTAGATAAATCTTTACTGCTTGAGGAACATCTTGGAAGGTTGAATAGATGGTTGGAGAATACAATTCTAATGAAGAAATAAAGACAATGTTAGATGATATAGAATGCATAGAATTTGAGAATGAAGAACTAAAATAAAATCTTGAGGCAAATGTTGTATCTCTAAGTTAAGGGAGCAAATTCAAAAATTCAAAGCAAGACACAAGGAGGTAAGCCAAGAGCTAAAAGAATCAAAAGAGATTGTGGAAAATCTGAAACTACAACTAGGTGATTGGAAGAATACTAAATAATTTCTCAAGGATAACATCAAACAGAAGATATGATTTGTGATATCTAGGCACAAGGAGGAACACTCCCACTCATGTCACTCATTCAAACTGCTCCCACCCATGGCAAACTTCTCTCTTCATGCGCACGTGTTATTTATGTGCCTGTGTCAGGGGATTTGGGGGGAGTTTCTTCCCTATTGTGGTCGCCTCCTATCCATGAGGATCCTGTGGTGTCTGTGCGTGGGGATGCTATCTCCCCTAATTCTCAGCATAGAGATGGCCCCCTGGGGGATTCTCTGCCTGGGATGGCCGCTGCTCCTATCGGTAAAGTTGTGTCTCTTGTTGGGGGAGGATTTGACTTAGGTCAATCCTCAGCCAAGAATGCCTCTACTAGGAAAAATAAGGGCTCCTATCATGATTTCTTAACTAGTGGTGGTGGCAAGGGGTTTACCCTTGGTCCTAAGCCCTCAAATTGTAGACACCTAAAATTTACCAGGTGTATCTCAAGCATTCAAAGCTATAAATCTCAGCCAAATGCCTTAAAATCTCATCTTAATGCAAAAAAAAATGGACATTTATCAAAGCAAATGGACAAAAATCAAATCAAATTAAAAGATTGAATAATCATGAAATCAAATAATTAATTTCAAGCCTAAAGGGATTAATCAAATTATGCAATTGATTTTTCAATTGTTTAGTTCAAATCAAAAAGATGAAATCCAACCCAATCACCCTTCCATGGCTAAATGAATTAAATGATTAAGTTATTTAATTTCTAATATCTTTGAGACAACCAACCAATTTTCCCTCCATTTGAGAACACCTCAAAGCTTTTGACTTAACCAAACTTTGATCATGATCAACTCACTCTACCCCCTACCCTTAGGAAAATGCTATAAATACAAGCCATTTCCTTTGTGTTTGGGATCCAAGAATTTCAAGAGCAAAAGCATCCTTATTATAGGCATATGAAGAGAATATGCAGAGCATTTGAGAGATTTTGAGTGTATTTCAACATTTGCATAACATTTAGTATATCATGTTTAGGAGCATTTGTTGTTTTCTAACATATCTTGGAGCATTTTGAGCATTTTGAGCTAGATTTGAGCATTTGTTTATCATTCATTTCTCAGTCTAGGATTGTCCTTGAGAGATATTAAGATTGAGAGCTCTCTTAAAAAAGCTTAGATAGAGAACCATGAGATGATATAGATTTTTAGCTTCAATTTTTAGATTAAATTGTATTTTCTTTCCATAGAATTGTTGTTATTAGTCCTAATTTCATGAAGGTTTTAATCTTACACACACATAATGGCGCCCACCGTGGGGCTTTAAGCCTCATTTCTAACATTTTTTCTCTTAAAATTTTATGTGTTTCGGATCATTTTTCTTGTTATTTTGTAGAAAGAAGGTGAAGAGCCACGTACGAAGATTTAAGAGCCGTGTACGAAGATTTAAGAGCCGCATACGAAGATTTAAGAGCCGCCTAAGGATTTTTCTTCTATTCTCTGTCTTTCATTCTTAGGCCGCCTGCTAGATAAAGTGAGCCGCCTGTTAGATGAAGTGTGCCACCTGTGAACTTTCAAGAGTCGTGTTCCAGCAACTTTTGACCACACTTTGCATGTTTTGTGCCGCCTGTCACTTTTATTTAGCCGCATGTGGATTGTTTTAAGCCATTTAGTAGGATTTAAAAGTCGCTTAGAAAGTTTCTATTTACGCGTAGTAGCATTTAAATGTCACCTTTTAGCTATTAAATGTTGCGTAAATGTTTCTACTTTAAATCAAGTTTTTAATTATTTGTTCACTGATTTGACTCTGTATTTTTCTGTTTCGCAGATGAAAAATACCCGAAGGTGCAGAAACCAGAGAAACAGGTTACAAGGCTTAGCAAAGAGGTGAGAATTAAGGTTAAAAATGATAAACAAACACATGCAACTAATCTCTTAGAGAGTTTTATTTGAGAAGGAACACTTATACGATCACTACCTTAAAGTGTTTTTCGCTTACATAGAAAAATTTCCCACTCTTTAATTGATTTTCATACTTAGTTCTTTAAAGCTTTGATTTGATAAAATTTCACTAAAAGAGATTTTAGGAGGGAATTTGTCATTTTAGATTTTCAAGTTTTCTTCACTTTGTCTCTATTTGTGTTGACTAAATTGTTGGAGGAGCCGGAGTGGGAACGATCGCCACTAGGTGAGTGGAAATAAGCCAAATCACTCAAAAATGCACCTAGCCTTGCTAGCTTCGAAAAACCAGGTATTTATCTAATCAAGATTGCATTACTTAACTTGTGGCAAATTCTTTGAATCTAGCATAATTAGGGACACCCTACTATTTCCCATTCAAACAAGACATTAGGTATATGCTCTCAACTTTCCGAGGTTGATCAAAAAGCCAAAAGTGTCAAGTTTGGGTGATAGAAAGAAAGGGAGGGTTAATTGAACCACACACTTCATTTCTAAGAACCTCCTTGTCAAGAGGTTGAAAATGAACAATCTTGCTTGAGGTGTTTGGAACAAAGGAAAATAATAGGGATATGCTCTTCACTCTTTGAGTGAATCAGATTCCCAAACTTGTTGGACTGAGTTCAATTCTTGCTTTTCATGTACATGCTAGCTAAATAGAGCTTTAAAGGGACTGCCTCCTGAGATTTGCCTTATGGGGACGGTGAGAGGGAACAACCCAAAGTGGGAGATATTCGCTTTTTCTGTGATGTCGTCTGACCCACTATAAATAAATGCACTTTACCTTAATTGGAAAGTGACTAAACCTTGTGCAAGCCATCCTCACTTCCTTGAGTAGTCTTTCGGGATTGCGCAAAGTCATACTTTCGTGCATGTGGGAAGCCCGCAAGGGGGTAAAAGAACTTGGCAAGATTTAGAATGGAGGTGAATTAAAACCTTGTTAAATAGCATACCTACCTTTTTAGAGCCATTTTTAAAAGCCAAAATTGTTGACTCTAAGGTAGACTGTTTGGAAGAAATTCTTGTGCAAACCTGTAAAAACATCCGAGAACATACACTTTTAGTGTTGTTTTAGGGATATGGTGAAAATTTGATGTGTGTGTGTTGAGTTTGTACTTCATTTTCATGCTAGAATATTCTTTAACAGGTCTGATAAAAAACCTTTAAACTTTTAAAATCCAAAAAAATTGAAAATTTCAACTTTGATCAGCAAAGAGTCGCCTACAAACAATTTTGTGCCGCCTACAAACTGCAGAGTGCCGCATAGAGTAATTCCAGTAATCGCTTACCAACATTTAAAGGCCACCTACACACATGCAAGTGCCGCCCAAAAACAAAGAAGAGCAAACAAGGGACATTTCCCAAGGGTTTGGAAAGATTTTGAAATCATATTTAGATACCCTTTTTGGAGTTATTTCTATCCAGTGCAACAAATAGATCATATTCCTTCAAACATTTATAATGATGAATCTATTTGAAAGACAAGTCAATCCTATGGAAAATCAAGATCAATTTCTCCATAGGACTCCATACAACGAAGTAACTGACGATGCAATATTGGAGGCATCCCAAGATCCCATATTCCTCGAAATCATGGAACAAATTTTGAAGAAGGATAAAGAAGCATATCCTCATAACTATGATACATCAACCTTAAGGAAGAATGAGGAAAAACAAAAGGATACAACATCTAACAAGCCATCATTAAGATCAATTTTTCCTTTTCTTTATGATGATGGGCCATCTGTATCTTCATCTTCTTCACGAAATGAAGCATTTGAGAGCAACAAACCTATCTTGGATCAAGGGAAATTTCATGACCACCTTATTTGTGATAAAGGGAATGGAGATAAAGATGTCACTCTCAAGCAATATTTAAACCAAAAACCTATATCTAGCAAGGTTTCTCCCATAGCCTTTATGCCTTTCATCCTTCATCCATCTCACAAAACTTCACAACTATCCAAAATTCCTCCACCAAAGAGAAAGCCTAATGATGATACTTTTCACATTGACTATGTCTACCCTCAAGGGCTATCTCTAAAAGAAACCCAAGCTAATTTACATCTTGTTTCAAATCATTTCCATGCTTCAAAGATCATAGACCCTAAGCTTCCATGTGCTTCAATGCCTATTCAAAAGGATTATCCATCATTCTTCCAAACATTCCCCATGCATATCAGAGCATCTACCTTATCCTTAGAAGTGGCTCTATGTCAAGAGGATAACCCAAAGAGAAAAGAAACAAGTATCAATAACGATCAAGATCAAAATGTTATCCAATCCCCTCCCATATTTGATGAAGTTCCCATATCCATAGAATTTGGTGATGATCCCCTTGCAGCCTTTCATTTCTTCCAAGATGATATCTTTCTGGGTCAAGAACAAAGTTTCCTTCCAAGCTTGATATCTAGTCCACTTCCCAAGCAAGATCAAGATATCCCTTCCACCATTTCCAATGAACATATTGAAAATCAAGAGAAAAACATCCTCTCTACACCAT
>MU227597.1:1565740-1589324 GCA_018584345.1 Thuja plicata | reverse complement strand
ATATTAAGTCTGCCTTATAGTGTCAAGCAAGCTCTTCAAGAGGTTTATATATATATTATGCAATCACAGTATTAAACACCACTCATAGAAATATTTGATAGCATTTACTGCATTCAGTTTTGCAACAAGATGTTCGGTTTTCACACCTTAAACAACTATATATTTCATAAACAATAACAATAGAAGTGGTAATAACAGTAGTTTATGCACCTGGAAGTGCTATGATGGCGGCTCACACACAGAGGGGTGCTCTTCAGACGCTGGATTCCTGTCTTAATTGACACTGCTGGGAGGGTCTCCTTAGCACAAACTAATGACTTGCACTGTATACAGTATAAATCCTTCTTGCTCTACGCCGAGTGAACTGCCTAATGTCCACTGTGGTGGTTATATTTTCTTCGACCTGTAACTGACGTTTCAGTTGTATGTCTGTCACAACCCGTCACTGCTTATATAAGCTTGTCGCTCCTTCCACAAGTCTGTCGGCCACTAGGTCTGAGATAAACTGCCGAGGACCCCACGTGGGATCTCTGTTTGCTAGAACCGGCTTCTAAAGACTGTCGGTTTCAAAGAAGTTATTCACGCTGCGGTTTATTGAATGATCACCCGCAGGGTAATACAACAGCCGTCAAACGTCTGAGGCTTCCTTAGTGTGAATACGGTATGTAGAAAGTCCCGTGCTTGGGGAATTCACTTGATGCCTTCATCGCGCTGGCTTCCATGGCGCCACTATTCACAGAGCCGCTGCTACTGTTGTTGAGGCTGCGGATGAACTGGGATGGTCACCCCGCGCTGTCACTACAGCTGCACAATGATGCTTCACGACACACCTTACCCCACCCTTTTAACGTCACTGGTGTATGTTCAGGCAACACGTTGAAATACAGTGCTGAAGGAGGTTGTGTTACGCCCAGGGAGATTAGCGTGTATTCAACAAATTCCGCCTGGCTTCAATGTAAGACCCATCTGAATATTCTCTTCGAATTTAGGAGTTCTGTTATTGCAACCTTGCTATTCTTCCCTGCTGGTCTGTATCGATTTCTCACTACTGAAAATTAATGTTGTGCAATACACTGATCGTAAACTGAAATTTTAACTTACTCAATGGGCTCAATATGAAATCTGTGTGATTCCATCAATCTGAGAAAGCTGGGGCTACGTCCAGATTCTCCAATATCCTTAAGGGGCTACGTCCTCAAGAATTATCAGTCACATTCAAGCAACCAGATGTAAAAGCTTCTTTTTTTATATTTTCTCATTGTACCTTTTCCAAGGAAGATTGCCTTCCTTTTATCACCTCGATGTGAGAGCCAAGGCATCCGAGTAGGCAATGTGGGATTAAAAGGCACTTTCGTCCTTTAGTCACTTAAGTCACTTTATAAAATAAAGTAACTTAGAATTAAAAATATTAAAGTGACTTTATAACAATACTTTATAAAATAAAGTATCCCAACTATATAGTCTGACTCAAATATATAATAAATGTCCGTGTAGCGCCTGTGACTGACTGGCATCCTCTGAAAAGCGGCCATTAGACTATCCGGATGGCGAGATAGGCTAATCCGGCATAAAATTGCATTACTGCAGAGAAGGGGACATTACACAATGTCCTTTTCTTAAGTTCTGAAACTCCCCTTTTATAATTTGTTGATTTACGCAAAAAATTATAATATAAGATATGTGAAAATGATTTATTTCCTACTGTTTTTTAATAAGATGTAGTTTTATGGACATGGTGCGTTGTAAGAACTTGGATAGCCGTTTCCCTTGTGGTGGGGCCTATATTGCGGTTACATGTACATATTTCAATCCAACTGCTCGACTTTACTAAGCATAAAAACCCAAAGCGGAATCTGAACATGAACTGGCAAGCATGACAAGCCTATACCATGACAACTACTAACGTCCAAATACAGCTAGCTAACATTCCCAACTCGCAAGTTATGCCATCACAAGTAAACACACTTTTCCTAACGTCAATTCTGACTCAAATTTTGTAAGGCAGTGTATGACAACCCATAAAATCAAAAACTTTCGATTCTTCATTGTTGTTTTATTTACCACTTCAGATTGGGTGTACGGTCAACTCTATGCCAGTCATTCTCCATTAGGACCAAATTGATTGCATCTGGACCTTCATTATCGCGACAATTGATTTAAAAACCCCTTTTCATAGTGAAGGCCAAAAAAATCTATTAGGATTACAAAGAAAGCAAGAGGACCCTGACCCACATGCAATAACATTTGTCAATGGTGACAGAAATATCTACTCATTCCAGAGATGTCAAGCACATGATGTGCACAAACATTACTTGTTCTCCTACAATTTTTTGTAATTTTCTGCTCAATTGCCTGCAGTGTTACCCCACACACAAAATCATAGATATGGAAAGGTCATCTACAGCAGAAGATACAAATGAGATTTATTTGTTTTTTGAAAAACTAAAACACAGCGGATCGACAATTTATGAAGATGATTGTTGCTGATAAGAATGGTAGTTCATAAAACATTTGTCTTCAAAAAGGCGCTCATAAAGGTCACAAATTAATTCTGATCTGCACCAAATGACTTGCTACCGGCATCCCTGCTTTCTTAGATTGTTGCAGTCCTCTATTAAATAGTCTCTCTTTAGACAAGATTCCATTAAAATATACGGCAAGCCACTTGGCTGGTGCTAACTGTACTATAGTTATTTTCATTTTTCTTTTTTGTGTATGCATCAAAAAATTATTTATATTCATTTGAAATGCATGGTGTATAACTTATGGTTATATATGATTATGGAATTATAAGGTTTAACAAAAAGATTGTATATATTTAATTTATGTGAAGTTTGATATTTTATTTGGAATGATAAGGTTGATATTAGTTTGTATTTATTTTAAATACAGATTGTATTAGAAGTATTCTGGATTCAATTTTTATATTTAAAAAGTTAAGTCATATACAACTAATAAATAAAAATTTATGAAGAATAGTGAATGGGACTGAAACACCAATTATAAATGAAAATAAATTATTAGAATGGCTATGAGAGATGATAAAGCTCTAAAGCTATTATTGGCTTTTCGTTTTGCAACACTGACATACATCATGCAGGTTTTAGACAAATCACTTCAGAAATTTGAATTAATTTAAATAAAATGTTTGGAGCAGTAGTTAAAGGCTGCTATGAAACCTATTGAAGCATTTTAGAACATCTCAATATTTCTCAATTTTAATTTTTTACTTACCCTTGTAATAAGACAGAGTTAAATCCTTTCCATGTCACTCCATTGCCATTTTCTGTAATATTCCTTGTAATGTTAAAACTACACACATTAACAGACGTGGAAAACTAAATTACACTAAGAAAATTGCCGCCATTATGTTTCAATTTTTAAAAAAAA
This sequence comes from Thuja plicata, assembly GCA_018584345.1. Lineage (NCBI taxonomy): Eukaryota > Viridiplantae > Streptophyta > Pinopsida > Cupressales > Cupressaceae > Thuja > Thuja plicata. The sequence continues at coordinate 1,585,934 of MU227597.1, read as the reverse complement.
GGCCCAACAAAATAAAAAGTTCTTTAGAAAATATTGTGCTCTAAAGCTTTAAAGCTGTTTCAATTTGTTTAGACAATATATAGTGCTAATGCATACTGATAGAAAGAAAAAAAGAATCTGTATACAATGATCAAAAGGGTTACAAATGTTACATGTGAAAAAACAAGAAACTAAATGCTGATGTTCACTGAAAACCCATATAATTAGCTGGCCTTGATAATCAGGATAATCTGCACACCATGCCGTTGAAAACCATCACCGTTCTATCAAAACAAAAATGGCTAATTCAAACCAGACCTGTTCTGCTATGCTTCTTTTGAAAAGAAAAACTCACAACACTCGGCAGCAGCAGCAGAAACGTGAGGAGGATGAGAAAACCATGATACCAAGTAGATTTTCTTTTATCTATCAACCCAAGGTTTCTTTTCACAAAACTTCAACTTTTGTTTGCAATTTTCACCGGCAATCTGCAGATGTAAAGGACTCTGCAAATCCCGTGGGCTTATTAGGAATACTCGCCAGTGTATTATCCAAACTCCTGAGAGAATCATCATCCATTATTGAAGACCCTTCAAAAGCCTGCCATTTTCTAAGTGCTTGAGGTAGGGTCATATCAAGGTCTATTCCGTAGCAGTCGTCCCCATCTATGTCAGTTGGCTTCCATTGCTCAACAAGAGGAGATAGCACATTCACAGCATGACCCATGTCTGGGCGCTGAGAAGGTTCCCGGACGGTGCAGTGTCCTGCAAGCTCAGCCACTGTGCAGATACTTTGGAAGGTGTCGTCTGTGATTTCACCCAGCATGGGGTCAATGGCTTTCCTGAAAGTGTCGCGGCTTAGGTACACACGGCGGAACCATGTGACTAGATGCATACTTTCCTCAGGTTGTGTCTCATCCAAGGCTTTACGGCCTGTTATAAGCTCCATTAACACCACTCCGAAGCTGAATACATCCACCTTGGTTGTCACACGGCCAGTCACTGCAACAGTTTATCAAAATCAGTCACTAGCCGAATTCGATGGCACTAGGGAAAAATAGACTAATTGAAACAATCATTCGTACAAATTCAGTGGTATCAGAAATCAATCGAAATATAGACAGAACAGCCCAATCCTCCATTAACCCCAATAATTTGACACTCGAAAACCATGGACTGAGATCAACCTTCAACGTAAATTTAGTTTCCTTGGAGAAATATACAGAGGTCAAAACAATCGTTTGGACAAAACTCGAAAAAAAAATCTGTCATTGGCCCGAATTCAGTAGCAGTGAAAAACAATAAATAACAAATCTAAACATTTGATAAAGACCATCGGATGACAAAAAAAACATTGATTAAAATCTGGTGGCACTATAGCAAAAAAAATATATTGAAGAAAAAATTCAGTAGCAGTGAAAAACAATAAATAACAAACTTAAACATTTGATAAAGACCATCGGCTAACAAAAAAACATTGACTGAAATCTGGTGGCACTATAGCAAAAAAAAAATATTGAAGAAAAAATTCAACTATCTGAGCGTACAAAGACATCTAAAAACCCTCAAATAACAAAAACACCAATCAACAAGAATTTAGTGACACCTGAACCATTAAAGAAAATGTAAATTCAATGGCATTCCAGAAACATTGGTAACAAATCAGCAGTTCACCCAAATTCATTGGGCAATGAAATGGTTCAATACATCAAAGTTAACCATTAAACCACATTTGGTGGCACGCGAAAATCATAAAATAGTACCAACCAACAACTGCCATTCAATGAGACTGGAATTTGATAGAATGACAAAGCAACCTTTCATACCAATTCAATGGCATTGTAGGAATGTCGATATAAATAATCATTCGTCCAAATTAGTGGCATCAAATTATCACAAAGTAAAATCAACAATTAATCCAAATCCTAGCATTTGAAAGCATGGTTGAAATCATCACACAAAATAATAGCATTTGATACCATAGAATATTTTGGTGATTGAAAAGTATACGGTTTCCTACTCTTTCTTTCTTTCTTTGGCATGTCAAGATTTGAAATCAATCGCTACATCGTACGGTCCAAAAGCAGACAAATAATTTACCTTGAAACAAAGAGTTGAATCTTCGAGCATTCATTGAAAAACAGTATATGCATTCAAGCACAAATCCTCAAGAGCAAATGTATGTCAATATGCATTGATGAGATTAGAATCCATCCTAAAAACAAAATACTAAATGGAAAAACATTGTGACTACAATAATAAGATTTAAAGGTCCAAAATGCCGCACTGAACAATCAATTTAAAACCATAATGCTTAAATATCAAAAACAGTGTGCTTGAAGCAATCAACCCAAAACCCTAAGTTGCAAAATGATTAACCGAACCATGTTTGCAATCTTATAATTCTGAGGGCAAAAATTTATGAGAATAAAAAATATTAATATGTTATAAAATCATGACAGCTAAAATAATGGATCCTTTATATAAATTTTAAAAAGGTGAAATAAGTAAAACTAAAGGATTTGAAGTATCGACGCCCAAAATGAACTGTGCACTGAAAGTCAAACCTTCCAATCACCTCAACAGAAAAATGTAAGGACTGAACGCCACACCCAGCACTGATAATTGACATTACAGAAAACTTTTGTGCAAAATTAGTATATTGATTTATCTACAAGCCCAAAATGCAAATAAATGTACCAGAATCTGGTCACATGCAGCTCTCTATAAGTAATGACTTACGCTATATAGCTCCAAACAAGTGAATCTAACTATATAGACTTCTGTTTATGCTCAAATCCAGAAATATAAAGCTGTATATGGCTAAGTTCTAGTGCACAAATCCTGATGGAAAAAAATCTTGAATGCGGAAGACAATGCATGTTAATGCTTTGCAAAACTAACCAAACATCGACTCCCAAATGCAGAATTTTTATAACACTTGGGTTTGGTAAAATTTATGGTGTTTACCTGCATATTCCGGTGCTAAGTACCCGAATGTCCCTGCCAACTTAGTCTCAACAGAGTATTTCCCCTCGGGTGCAAGCTTGACAAGGCCAAAGTCTGACACCTTGGCTCTCATGTCATCGCCCAGAAGTATATTTGATGGCTTGAGGTCCCTGTGGATGAAGCTCTTCTGTGCTAGGCTATGTAAATATTCCACACCCCGTGCAACATCTAGCGCAATGGTGAGTCTCTGTTTCCAGTCCAAAGGAGGAAGCCCTGTATGTGCCCAGTCAAACAAGTGCTGACTTAGAGGCCCCTGTGGCATGTACTCATAGACAAGTAGTTTCTCATTGCCATCAACACAGTATCCCAGGAGGGCAACAAGGTGTCGGTGTCTAACTTTCGTAAGGACCGCAATCTCTGCCTGAAAATGAGAAATTTTAACAAAGAACACATTCCTTAGCTTTCGAAATCATACCCATTTTTTTAAATTTTGATCTGAATTTATAAAGTTGATATTGCATTCAAACAAAACAAATTATAAAAATTGAAAGAAAAATTTGAGGTGGCTTGCAGTGCAATGTTTCCATGAAATATGTAATTTCTAGCTCTCCTCTACATTTGTTCAGCACTCTGTATGATTCTAAAAGTTTTAAGAAAAAAAATATCATTGCAATATTCTGTATTTTAGGTGAAATATTTCTTTAAACATCTGGAGCTGAATTGCAAAGTTCCATCCTTACCCTACTGTAAGGTTCTCAAAGCTTATAGCCAAATAATTGCAGCTCCCAATTTAAAAGATAGATGCAAGTTTTTTCTGCTATTCAGTTAAGAGGTTTCAGGAGGCCATCCAGAAAATATTGGAAAGGTAATCCTCCAAGGAGTGCATCCTAGGTTCCCATACCATAGACGAGCAAGGGATCCTAATTTTCTGCGGATGCTCCCATTAACAGATTTTCAGAACTCTGTAAGCTAATAATTTTTAAAAAAACTACTTTTAAAACCAAAGCCACAAAAAGATCTGAGGAGCTGTGGTGTTACTTCTCCCCATCCCCAGTTGCTTCTCGCATGTCTGGGAAACAAGAACTTAGAAGTGGCAAAATGAAGACAAACATAAAAAATTTAATTTTTTCAAATTCAGAGATTTCATGGGGACATTGGTACAGGTAAAACAGAAGTAGTATCCCTTTGGGCCTTCAAAGGAATGCATCCTAAGATCAGGTCCTAAAAACATACTGTTCCTGCTTCTTTTACCCTGTGAGAAATCCCATAAACAAGACAAAATAGAAGCTGCAGGCAGGCCTTTGGAGTTTCTTCAGAGTTTTATTTCTCAGGATTAAGCTTTGAGTTTGCAACATCCAGTGAGATGTTTCCAAATGCATAATAATAGAAAATCTCTGCAGCAAATATGAAGAGAACTAAATTTTCTTTGACGAACTTGAGAGTTGATTTGTAATGAAAACTTCAAAACACCAATAGCAAATGCGATGAAATTTCACACTGAATGGTATCAATTTACTACAAAGGCCTGAAATTTTCTCATCACCACCGCCTGGCAGAAAAATATTGTTTTCAGGGTTAAGGCGAATTTTCATTATCAAATATAACCAAAATAACCAGCAGAAGATTATTAATCACAGCAATTTTCCATACCTGGAACTCATTGAGCCCTTTACTGCTCACAACACCACCCTCCATTCTTTTCACAGCTATCTTTGTCCCATCATGGAGCTCCCCCTTATATACCACTCCAAACCCACCACGGCCCAGAACATTGTTCTCACTGAAATTGTCGGTCACATCACGGAGCACTTGGATTGATATGACCATGCTGCCAGCCTCCACAACATGCAGGTCACTTCCACTGGGACCGCTGCTCGTCCGGCTATGCACCTCACTTCCTGCAGCTGTGCTTGTCCCATTTGGAGCAATGGTGATTTTTAGCAGCTCCCGGTCAGAGGACCCTGTGCGGGGAGGGTGGATTACCACCGTGTTGGGGCTCTGTACACGGTTTGAACCCTGGCGGCAACGCTTCATAACAAACCAGCAGATTATACCAACTATGCATATTGCAGCAACTACACCAACCACAGCTCCAGCTATCGTACCGACATTTGATTTCGATTTGGAACCTGTTGAAACTGTATCAGTTCCATTAACTGCTATACGAAAGAACCTGTATTAGCTTCTCAAATTTTCTTGCAAAGTTGTTTTACATCATATATCAAACAGTAGGGAGCCTGCTAAGAAAGTTTTACAAGATCAGTCTGCTTTCACATGGGAAACAATGAAACAGTAAACTTCTTTCAGGTTTCTGAACATTTACACAGCCATTCAAACAGTAGGGAGCCTGCTAAGAAACTTTTACAAGATCAGTCTGCTTTCACATGGGAAACAATGAAACAGTAAACTTCTTTCAGGTTTCTGAACATTTACACAGCCATTCAAACAGTAGGGAACCTGCTAAGAAACTTTTACAAGATCAGTCTGCTTTCACATGGGAAACAATGAAACAGTAAACTTCTTTCAGGTTTCTGAACATTTACACAGCCATTCAAACAGTAGGGAGCCTGCTAAGAAACTTTTACAAGATCAGTCTGCTTTCACATGGGAAACAAAGAAACAGTAAACTTCTTTCAGGTTTCTGAACATTTACACAGCCATTCAAACAGTATCTTTCAAAAAAATTGTTTACTTCTTTACATCCTAGATAAAACCTTATCCAATTTGTTTTGCCGAAATTGTAAAATTTCTCAACTGATCAATATTCCTAATCTAAACAATTAGGACTAAAAATATTGAAAATTGGCTGAATTTCTGTATTTAATGATAAACTATTAGCCCATATTTTCTAAACTTTGCATAACTAGTAAAATTTCTTAATCTATTTTCTAAGCTGCAGAGTACGCCTCTTGGGACAAAGCCACATTAGCTAACTATCCTAACTTTTTAGCAAGAGATCTCCTATGTAAGCCTATTACAAAATTGATGATACTTCCAGTTCATTGGATGCATTTCTAAAAAGACGTTTGATGACTATGTGCTGCTGTATAGTAGTTTTAAAGTTTGCCATACCTGGAGTTGTGCCTTCAGTCCCATTAGCACCACCAGGCGAACTAGGACCAGAACCAGAAGAAGGCGGTGAGCTGACTCCAAGCTTCGGGTTCCCGTCCTTCAAAAACAGCACACTACTTGGAAACACTGGAATGGTCCCCGATAGATTGTTATTGGTAACATCCAGCTTCTTCAAATTTGGCAGCTTTGCAAGCCCCTCAGGAATCGAACCCGTGAGGTCATTGTTGTTAAGAATAATACTCTCAACCGAAGAAAGATATGACAATGCAGTAGATATAAATCCAGTCAGATTTTTCCCAGGGAAATTTAGAAGCGTTATGTTACTGTTTCGGCAGGTTACGCCCTGCCAATTTGCACAAGGATTGTTTCCCTTCCAACTATTGGCAAAGTCATATGGATACCCCACAGCTCCAGCAAAGGACAGTAGAACGTTTATTCTAGAATCACAGGCAGCTCCTGGTGAAGAAAGACAAAAGCTGTTGGAGGTGTCATCACTTGGGTCAGTGATTACACCAGTTTTGAAGTTAGGGTAAGGACCTTGCAAGGCATTATTTTTCAGCGTTATGTTTTGTAGCGATGATAGGTTGAAAAGGGAGTCCGGAATGGGACCTGTGAACTCATTGTCCCGGAGCTGCAAATCGAAGAGGGAAACCGACTTAAATTCAGGGATCGGCCCAGTGAACTTATTGACATGGACCCAGAGTTGTGTGAGCTGTGTTAGAGACCCTAGGGCTTCAATGTTGCCACCCAGATTCGAAGCTGCTCCGTCGTTTTGATTATTCAGCGTAAGCACCTGTTCAATTTCAGAGAGATGTTAGACTAGATTACACAGATTCTTGACATCGAAATAAGAATTTATCATCAAGCTAGAAATGAATCTCAAATCAGGAATATTAGAGAAAGGTTAGTGCTCCGAAAATTAACGTATACATCTGTAGTTATGCCTTTATTAAAGATGGAAAGCTTTTCTAAACGTTTGCCTCACTCTATCGAACTCCTTCCAGACTGGGTGCCTATTTGTTTGCCATTCAAAAGAATTCTGAAACTTATCAAGATTTTCTAATTTCTAGGAACACCTTTAAACTATTTTGGAAATTTCTCATATAATATTCAATAAAATACGAAATTTTAAGTAGATGTTCCAAAATTTGGAACTCAGAATTTATTGACTTCATCCAATACTTCAAATTTGAAACTAACAGAACTCCATTAAGTTTCTGAGTTAAATAATATAAAAATAATAAAATAATTAAAATGCATAAAAAATCCAAAAACAATCTAATTTCAATATGAACTGGAAAAAATTAATATTATAATATAAATTGTCATAATGTTATAATTGTTTATTTAATATGATTTAAATAAATAAATTTTATTCATTTTATAAAATATTGAACATTTTATTATTTTTTTTTTAAAAATTAAAAGTAACTACCACTGGTTTGGATCAGAATACAAATCAGATTTACCAATAATAAAAACACTCTTATCACCAATTAAAAAAACTAGAAATAATAGTACACAGTAGAATGAAAATGAAAGAAAAAAAATAATGGACAAAAACCACAATGTCAGGTAACCATGGTCAAAATTTAATTCTTAGAATTTGCAAACTGTATTTCTGGTTTCAAAGATATGGTTCTATGGAGCCCCGTACACAGTAGAATGAAAATGAAAGAAAAAAATAATGGACAAAAACCACCATGTCAGGCAACCATGGTCAAAATTTAATTCTTAGAATTTGCAAACTTTATTCTGGTTTCAAAGATATGGTCCTATGGAGCCCCAGTTGAAAAACTTGAAGTTTAGGAAAACCGGCAAACGGTTCTATTGACCCCCTAAGCCTGAATAGAATCCAAATTTTCAATATAAGATTTGAAAAGACACGATATTTTCGAAGTCATGTAAGCGACTGATAATTGCACTTTAACTCCATTTGCCCATATCTTCCCTTGGTTCTAGAAGCCTCCTCTGCATGGAACAGCATCTTAAATTTAAGCAGTTGAAATGTTTTCACATAAATTTTTTTAAGAAAAAAACATTTTCCCATAAATTTTAATTAAGGAAAAAAAATATTTTCCTCTTAGTAAAGCTGATATTGTTTAGAAATTGAAAATAAGTTTAGGAAAAAAAATAATTTCTTCTTAGTAAAGCTGATATTGTTTAGAAATTGAAAATCAGTAGGAAAAAAAAACTTTTCCTCTACGTAAAGCTGATTTTGTTTAGAATTCCTCTTAGTAAAGCTGATTTTGTTTAGAATTCCTCTTAGTAAAGCTGATTTTGTTTAGAATTCCTCTTAATAAAGCTGATTTTGTTTAGAAATTGAAAATAAGTTAAGGAAAATAAAACTTTTCCTCTTAGTAAAGCTGATATTCTTTAGAAATTGAAAATAATTTTTTTAAAGATGATTGTCTAGAAATGAACAATTAAATCAAATATTTATGAACCACCAGCTCCACAAATTGCTCATAAAAAAATTGAACAATGCATAAGCTAAGGTCCATGAGAACCTGCCCCAAGTTTGTTTAGATATTCTTTAAACATCTGCAGACTTTCCTACAAATTTCTATAAAAGCCTTTAAGCAATCCATGCTCTTATTAAAGAAAAATTCATTAAATTTCTTGATTTTGTCCAGTTCTCGAACTTTCCACAACTTCCAGACTCCTGAACCTGTGTAAATTTTCTTCGCAAGTTGCTAACTTTTAGTACATAAAACCTGAAATCTTAAGCAAAACCTTCAGATTGGATCGAAGAAGAAACAAAAAAAAAATTAACAGAAATCAAAGCACGGCTTTCATAATTGTGAATGGGTTCTTTGGTCTTCAGATAAAGTTGAATGGTTTAAAATGTTGGAAGAAGATTAATTTCTCCCACTTCACGTTTGCAGTCAATATAATGTTGAAACAAGTCAGTCATATTCTTCACGTTTCCTAAAAATAAGGAGGATAAACTGCTCCACTTTTGCAGGAGTTGTAACCAAACTGCAAGTTATTTATTTGTTGCTGTTAAACTATTCCTCGAGTTTTCTAATAATACGGAGGATTGTCTCCAATGCTTCTACAGCTGGTTTCAACATGTCTTCCACATCTCCACGTTTGTAATCTGTTTGTAATAATAGTCTTCCGTTGAATTTGATCCATGATCTGTGTTGAGATTTGAACGTATGAAATTTTCTATATACTGTAATGTAAGATGTTTGTTGTCCATTATCTTCTCTGTTTTAATTAATTCTCTTTCATCAAATTGGTATCAGAGTAGGTTTTGGCCAAACTCTCTCAGGGGTCAAGTTTTCTAATAATACGGAGGATTGTCTCCAATGCTTCTACAGCTGGTTTCAACATGTCTTCCACATCTCCACGTTTCTAATTTGTTTGTAATAATAGTCTTCCGTTGAATTTGATCCATGATCTGTGTTGAGATTTGAACGTATGAAATTTTCTATATATTGTAATGTAAGATGTTTGTTGTCCATTATCTTCTCTGTTTTAATTAATTCTCTTTCATCAAATTGGTATCAGAGTAGGTTTTGGCCAAACTCCCTCAGGGGAGGGCCCAGGTTTATGAGAGTGTTTCGTGTCTAGACTCATTCTTCTGAAGAAAGTGAAACATGCAATGATCATATTTCTGCTACTCAGTTTGTTGGTTGCTTCAGCTCAGTCAATTAAGGAGATCGCAATTTCCAGAAATAACCCTTTCAAAGTATCAAACCGCTGAAAATTTGGAAGGTATTGCTTGAAAAGCCTGAAGGGTTTCAAGAGCTCATTGGACCTGAGAAAGTATTGATCATAGTTGATCAGCAGATTTGGCCAGCAAGAAAAGATTGTGTAAAAGAACATATATAATGTGAGTAGAACAAAGGAAGAGGTTTGATAGGAGAAGTCAAAAAGTAGAGGAGGATACTAGATTATGAAAATATGAGTGAAGTCGTCAATGGTGAAGGGAAATGATATGGTTGAAAGCTGTAGTATTTTTGTCTTTGAATCAATGTTTGAGGCCAGCAGAGCCCACTAAAGCTAAGATCCTTCAGCACCGGCACCCACAGTGTCACTCAATGGGAGGTATTGAGAAAATAATAAGTGTTTCACACTTAACCTACAATAGACTGTGACCAAATGGGTTAGAGCATCCCAACAAAATCATAACATTTCCTATATTTGATCTCTAGAATTTGAGGATTTTAGATGCTGAAGCATTAGTGAAAGAAATAAGAAAGAAATTGGGTAGAAATTAAAAGGAAGTTATTGGAAGAAGATTAATTTCTCCCACTCCACATGTCTTCCATGTACGCAGCCTCTTCTCCGTGCACAAAGCAGCATTACATAAACAAATGCTAGACTACTGAAACTCTTAGTCATGTTTCTAACATGCAGTTACTAAACTGCTGTTACAGTGCAAATCTGCTACAGACCACGTTTTTTCATCTGCTCCTTCACGTATCCTAAATTTGATAGGATGTCGAGTTCTACTCAGTTTTTGTCTCTGAGTCTAAATGTTGACTGTTGTGAAATCCTCTGTTAAAGAGGCAATGTAATCTGTTCACACTCGATAATTTATATATACTGCTTAAATTTTATATGAATTGTAAAATATCAACATAATTGCTAAAACCTTTGTTAAAGCTTATAGGTTCTCTGTTCCGATTTCTAAAGCTTCGAAAATGTTTGCTTTTAAGATTTATTATGTCAATCTCCAAAAAGAGACCTTCCTCGAGATTTTCGTTATTCTAGTATAAATCTAGACAAAGTAGGAATTTCCCCTTTCATATGTTTTTGTGCTTCCAAGGAAGCATTTGATAAGGCACTTAATTGAGGTCAGGTTATTGAAATGGTTCTGGGTTTACATCTTCCATCGGTGATGTCAACAGATAATGGTGGACCGAAAAATACTGTTTGATTTTTTTTCTAATTCATTTCAAATAAATACATAAAATTTCTGACAAATTACAGATTGCAGAAGTTGAGTGAATTTTCCAACCTAAAATAATAAAATTTCCGCAAAAACTAATTCTGAAAACATGGCTAAATTTTTCCATATGAATATCTGAAATTAGCGAGGAATCATATTCTAAAATTCCTTCAAAATCTCTACAAAACTAAAACTTCATCTTGTTGGAATTTCATATCCTCACCTGGAGACTATCGGAGCCATTGAAGGAGGTCGGGATTTCTCCACTGAGATTATTGTACGAAAGCCTCAGAATCTGCAAGCTCGGCAATGTACCATCGCCAAGAAATGCCGGTATTTCACCTATAATATTGGCCTTCGAAGCTGAAAATGTTTGAAGTGACGTGAGATCTTTGATCTCCCCAGGAATCGACCAGGGAGAGAATGGATTTGAGTCAACCGAGAGAACCTGCAGACCAAATGTATTTAAGAATGGTTGGAGGATCAAATATGTATTGTCCATTAGTTACAAAGAAAAATTATAGAATTTGCCAGACCTCTTCTAGTTAAGTAGCACAAGGTTTTCCTCTGACACTACTTCTGAAGAAAAACATATACAATTGGCCAGACCATTTTTCTGGATGGACTCTGTAGAAGCATTTTCATCGACATTTCAAGTGCACTACATCCCACAGAAAGCTTCTAGGCAGAATAGGTTTGACAAATATGTTTTCCTTGAAAATCTTTTGTTCAAAAATAAATACAGAATTTTCTACTGACAAATGAATTTAGCCAGACCTCTTCTTAGGTATAACTGCAAAGGAGCTTTTTGACAGACATTTCCAGTGAGTCACATCACTCATTTTCACGAAATCAAAATTCGGTAGCTCGCTGGAAATGCCACACAAAATGCTTCTAGGGCAAGTGTCTCATCCCATAGCAAATCTTCATTCCGAAGAAACGAAAAATGAAAACTTAATTTTCTGAAATTTTAATGGACGAATGGACGATTAGCTTTAGAAATTGTGCTAAGAAAATTAAGCCATGTCATAAAACACATTGCACTGACCTGTAGACTCGTGAGCCCACTGAAAAAGCCTGCTGGCACAGACGAAAAATTATTGTTCCCGAGATAAGCAGATTGCAGGTTACTTAAGTCTTTGAACGTCGGCAAAGGGCCTGAAATATTATTATTTTGAAAGCTGATCGACTCGAGGGCACTCAGAGTGTTGAAATCATTCGGCAGGCTACCGGTAACGCCGCTACTTTGTATATTTATATTTTTAACCTTATTATTGTTGTCACAGGTAACCTTTAGCCACTTGCAGGGATCTGTGCCTGTAGTCCATCCCCACGCACTGTTAACCTGTAAACTCTGCGCCATTTTCTCCATGACGACTGCGTCGACTGGATCTGCTGCTGCTGCTGCTCCAGAAAAATGAAATGAAAAGATACAGGAGAACAAAATTAAGCCGCGTAAAACCGCGGCGCCTTTTTTGGTTCTCATCGGTGCTGAGTTCGAGTCTCAGCAACAGAAAACAGAACCCCGGTTAAGTATTCTTCTTTCTGCTTTCTTGCTTTTTTCAAAATCTGGCAATGTGTTGTTTGTTCCCGCTGTTTTCAGTCTCCAGAACACACAACTCTTTTTTTAAACCCTCTATCTTCCTGCAATGCACAAAACTCTACAGTTTTTCTTTCTGTTTTCAGGCTCTTTCCCTTAAATGCAGGCAAATGTATCATACTCTAGTCCGTTCCAGTTTCTCTTTCTTCAATACACAAAACAGCTGTCGAGACCTCAGGTCACAGCGGCACCAAAATGCCAAGCTTATGTCCTCCTTAAATGCACGAACTCTATTCCTCTTTAACGAACACAACGCTGCTGCGTTCGGTCGCAATAGCACCAAAACACTGGTTCTGATCAGAGGTAGGGAAACCCCGTCTTTTTCTTTACGGTCGTCTAAGCTCTTCGACTTCTTTAACACCTACAACTGTCGACAGGAAGAGCCCAGAAAAACCGTAGCACTGCCTTTTTCAAGGCGCCCTTCTCACTCTCTCCAAACATGGACAAAAATCCCGCGTTCCAATGCCATAAGCCCCACAATGCTATCTTTTTGTTTTCTGCACCTTCTCCTTCAATGAATACAGCGATCGCAAGTTCGAACCCCGCTGACGCAACAAACACACAAAAAAGAAAAAAAGTGATTTCAGTGCATATAGTGTGGGCTTGCGGGTTGGAACCACAGCACCACCAAAACACTGATTTTCTGCACTCGCACCAAAGGCGAGATCGAACCACAGGAGAATCACCACAACAACAAAATAAACAAACTCTACTTCCTTTTCACTTGGCCTCTGCTGCTGATGCTTCTCAATAACTTATGCAGAGGTCTCAAGTTCGAATCACGCTTCCATATCTCTCCCTCACAGCTTTCTCATTCCCACTCAATACAACCCATCCAGCCCCCCATTAGCCATGACTACCCCGGTTATAAAGCTGGAAATCATATCTAGATTTAGCAGAATCTCAGGCTCCGAAAAAAAACAGCACCGCCATTAAAAACAACGCCGCAGACGGCAGAACATGAACATATAAAAACGTAATGAAAGCCTGTCAGCCATCACATCCTTAAAAATACATTTATCATTGAAGTTCCAGGCTGGCGCTCACAAGGCAGGAGACCAGGGGTTGGGTTTCTGAACTGGGGTTAGTAGATGACACGTGGACAAGTAGAGTTTGAGAGCTCCGCTGGCCATCCGGATTGGCCGCTTCGCCGGCTGACGTGGGCCAGGGCTCGCGAGTGCCCTGCACGTGGTGGGGCCCGCCGGCCTCGATGTTCATGATGGTCGGGCCCACATTACGCGGTAGTTGTATTTCGTTCGTTAAATAATATTTCTTTTTTAAGTATCTGCGGGAACGTAAGTTGGTCTTTACCGGGGGCAGAAAAGGTTTTCATGGGAGGGTGGAAAATTTCGTGACGTGTACGTTAAATGGATGGTCACGTGCATTGTACGTGACAAATAAAAAGTCGTTAACAGAAAACACATACGTTGGAAATAAAAAGTTGTTGGAAAAAAAATCAATGATAGGAAGGAATAGAAGGCATTTAAAGTATTTTCCGAGGATTAATGTTTTTTTTTCCTTAACAATATTTTAAAGGGATAATTAGTCGTACTCTTCTCGGCTTAGGGGTGTCTGTTCCGTTAGTCTCTTTTGTAACGGTTAAATTTGTTTTTCATGTCAGATTCCATTTTGTCTCGTGAACTTATGTATCATTTAAATTATTTTTAAAAGATATACGTTAGTATTATAACTACTAAATGTATTTTCAAAAGATGCATAAGATTATAATTTGTATTTTTTATTTTTTTTTAAATTATAATTTTTGAATCATTTGTTATTTTAAATATAATGGATATTGATCTAATCATAATTTTTAATATATTATATAACAATTTAAAAGTTTAAATTGATTTAAAATAAATGCATTATTTAATATTTTTTAAATATATACAAATTGAAATAAAAATAGTTCATAGGGGTGTCAATGTGGGGGTATGTAGAGATTGGATACTAAATGGGTACTTCAAGATAGCCAGTAGGTTAAGTTTAACTTTGATGGAGTCCCACAGGGTAATTTAGGGTTGGCTACATGTTGAGAAACTATGAAGGAAGAATTTTAGCAATGGAAGCTAAAAAAATTGATCAAATAAGTATGTAATATCCCTTGAAAGTAATAAAATTTAGGGGTGAAACTCTTTAGAACTTCTTTGACCAAATTTGCAAATAGAAGGAAACAAGCAAATCAGGTAAATAGAAATGTTAATCAACACACACTAGACATGAGTTGAAACTTTTGGCAACTGATATATAAATCTTTTAAACATATTTCAACATGAAATTAAAAACCTTTTTGTTGCTAAATATTGTTGTAATAAACAACATAGCTCTATTGTAACTTAATCCAAAACTAAAGCCTAAACACACACAGATGCAACAAATACCCCAAAAGAACTCTCCAAACTTCACACCAGAGCATTTATTGTCAACATGCATGCAAATACATATCCAAGATATCAAAGTCACGACCTCAAGGTTACCAATAGACTTATGCAAATTCATATTACAAAGAAACCCAAAAAAACCTCCAAAAAAGATGCAACAAGCACTGTGCAATCACACTATCTTCAAAGAAACTTTACCAAACTCATAATAACTATTATAATGACAAAAATATTAGTTTGAACAATGAAACAATAGCAACATATAGGCTCTAGGTTTTTATCAAAGCTACAACAAACTGAAAATACAAATCCGCAACTATGACTCCAAAACTACTAGCAAACTCCTACAAACTATTGAGAGAAACTATAAAATCCAAAACCTTGATGAACAACTCTCACTGTTAGCCCACCTAGAAATCTTCACGCTCTTGTTATTCAATCTCCTTCGCAAGTTTATTAGTCTCCGAAGAAACAAGCGAAAGTTTGTCAAATATGAAACAAGAATGCCCAAAAAATTAAATTACCTCCAAATATATAGAGGAGAAAACGCTCACGGCCCCCTTCCTCAAAAATAGGCTACCATTATGACCGTTGAGTCACCAAGTGATTATCTATCTCAAAATGAATTAATAGTTGTTATTTCTTTTTTGAAACTTCTTGCCACATGAATTTGAAGGGCACATGCCACAATATCCCAAGAGGCCAAATTATAAATTAATTATTATTTTTTTTCAAATATTCCCACTCATAATAGGCCTCATAGATATTTTCATAATTATTATTAGACTCTCAAATAAAGATAAATTATAACCTGCACTACGACAACTTGTCATAAAAAAACTCATAACTATCATAGGTATTAATGCCTCATGAGTTGCTCCATGAAATAATGATGAATTTAATATTAATTTTCTCATAAATATAAAATTAGCATTATTAAATTAATATTATTTTTATGGAAGCTATCTTGTGTCTCTGACTTTCTATTTTTTGACAACTGAACTTACTAGAAATAATAAGTGTTATTTTTAGAAAGGGGACATGACTTGGTCCTCCTTTCCTAAAATTGTTTGTTCACAAGCAATAACAATCATGATTCTCCAAGATCCTATTGCCAAAATGACTTGTCGTGATAACTTGTATCTTGATCTTGTACTTCATGATGTTGCTTCTTCCTCTTAAGCATCCTGAAATATCCCTAAAAATACACTTGCATTGTGTACTATTGTGACAATAATATCTAATGTGCAACCTCATATTCTATATTACATGTGGGTTAATAGCATACTTAGCATCTTCTTTAATCAACAGTCTCGCCCTTTTAATCCTTTCCAAAGTTGTATATGGGCATAGTCACCAAGAAATTTAAACCAAAAGCTCTTGCAACCTTTTCTAATGATATAGAAATGGTTTGTGCAACACAATGAACTATAGAAAAAGTATCCTCTAGATTAGTGAATACACAATTTGAAAGAAAACACCATTTTTCTCTTGGACTTGTTGGGATAATCCATGTAGTAAACAACACTATTGTTCCAAACTTTACCTTGGCTTGAAGGATGTTGTATGAAACTTAAAAAGATCTAATATGTAACAATAATAGTACAAATAAGGGATAGAAATTAATGTCTAACAATAGCAACACATACCCCTCCCACCTATAAATACTAACCATATAAACTATCTTGGGTCTCTAGCTAGTAATGCACTCTTATATTAAAATTTATTTCAAAGACTCTTGAAGCTCAAGATTAAGGTAAAATTATGGTTTTTGAAACATTATGGACTATGTAATACTTGTGGTATCCTCTATAACAACCAAACAAATTTCTAGAATAATAGATATACACATCAATTAACTGGGATCCTTCTCCTCAACTTGTAAAAATTAATTTCAGTTGCATGGATTGATTTTGAATAATAGGGACATAATTGTGGAGGAACAACAAATGATCTACAATAACATAGAATCCCACATACTATATTTGAAATTGTGATCTCATGAAATGAAAGGATTACCTCTTCAATTTTCTCAAAACTTATTGTGTGGCATTCTCATGCCTTCTTATATCACACAATACTTTTCTAAAGGATGTGAAATTATTACTCATGTAAATATATTTTGTCACAAATATATTTTTATCAAATGCATTCCCATTTTTAATGGCATCCCTTCTCCAAAAGATACATTTGAATCCAATTAGGATCATATGAAATTGTTTACCTAAATTTTGAATGGATTCATTATCATGGGCCCAAAAGAAGTGATATTCTTCTAATATTTGCATTGACTCATAGTTGCAACCATTGAACCATATGATTTTTCACTTCAATTTCCTTATGACTTTATTTATTTAATATGAATTGCCCTATACAAGTTATTAATCTAGAAAGATAAAATTCATTACAAGAAACTAGTGTTGACCCCCTCTTATGTACACACCTATGAATGCATTCATGTTAGAGTTCTTCCTCGTGGTTATATAGGGTAGGAAGTGTTAACAAAATATGTTCAATGAAATCAATAGAAAAACTCATTTCCTATAATTGTCAAGCTCCCCTTCTCCATTTGAATGAAGTCGTACCTTTGGATTAACAAAGCCCAATCAATTCCACTTACTACAACCATATCCTTCCACAAATGGATGTGATAGATATTAAATGAAAATAAGATATGATGTGGCCACCTTCATTGGCTCGTCAATTACTAATTGCATTCTATCCTCCTTCATGTCTAAATTTTCATTGATTTGTCATAAGAATGATAACTTTACAACCTTATTCATGCTAAGAATAACGAAGTCATCCTTTGGAATCTTATCTTTCTTGTAAAATCACCCATATATCCAATGGAAGAGAACATGTATGAGGCTTGATCTAGAATTACCATGTCATGTTGATTTGAATGGTTTTATATATTACAAATAATTCTCGGTTTCTTATTGGGAGAAATAATTATTTGCATGCTCTCATTCATTGCAAAATATGTTTCCTAAAGAGTTTGTACTTCATTCATGAATTGTTTTGTGAGACCATGGAGTATGCCAAGCATCATACCTTTATATTTAGCTATAGAATTGAATTCCAAGGTTTAATGTATGAATTATAAACATTGGGTTCCTACAACTTTATTAGAACCCATAAAGTGATATTGATGATTATTTGCAAATTTCTTTTTTTATTCCCATGCAAGAGTTGAAGCTTTCAAAAACAAATCGTCTATACACTTTTCCTTTTTTGGAAAGATCCCTTTGATGATATGAATTTTATATTGGCACAAGAAGAGGAAACAAATCATAAAATTGTGAATCTTTCTCATACCTTGTGTTTCCAACTAAGAGTTCATCCTCCTCTTTGGAATTGATTATTGTGGAGACACCAACATGTTAACTCTTTGAAATTAGAGATGTTATTGGGATGTCCTCGACATTTCCTTTATCTTAAAGTCCATCACTAGCATCATCTTTGTATGTAAAGAGTAAAATCCATGTCTATTCATTTGGGACTCCTTATATTCAATTAGCAAGGTCTTTCCTTTCTAACATCTATTATGATTTTTTTAATGCAACAAATTATTAGACCTTGCAATGAAACTATTAGGCCCAAAAGGAGGCAAGCATAACTAAGAGGGGGAGTGAATCATTTATACACACTTAATCAATTTAATTTCACTTTAGCCACTTAGATCTGAAAGATAAACAATAATGCAAGATCAGCAACAAAGAACTCAGAACACAAAGATTTGTTCTCGAGGAAACTCGGTTAAGGGAAAGCCCCAGTGGGAATAAAACCCACATGATAAATGTACTCTGCTAAAAGTATGGCCTAGTTAAGAGAAAAATAGAGAACAAAGGATGCACAAGCAACTACAAGCTTACAACCTAATCAGTGGGCACACTTCCTAGAGCACAATTCTCACAATACAATCTCAGATCTATCCCTCAGTCGGGTTCACCGATCTATCTTCACTTACAATAGGGTGGACATGCAGTCCATTACAACTGACCTAAAAAACAACATTTTTAATGCCAATATAGTTCCAATGAAGTACAAACTTTGCCTTTAGCAGCAACAATTCTTCTTACAATTGCATACTACCACATATCTCTCTCTATCATTAATGATTACAAAATGATCTCTCATTTATATCGATTACAAATAATAATCAACCACCAAGTCATCTAGACCTAATACAATAAAAGATGTAACCTTTAAGATCAGTCCTCCAAGCGATCCAAATCAAGTCGGCTAAGACTTAGATAGGACCCAAACACGCTTGTGTGACATCTAAGCAACATCAAGAATCTCAATATGTTACTCCATCAGGTTGGTGAGGACCTAAATGAAGAAACACCAACATTCTACCCAAAACAACAAATCTGATCACATCTAACAATGTAGTTCAGTAGCACGATCATTTCACGATCCAAGATCACCAGCAAGCAGCACGAATAACATTTAGAGCACTCACATCATCTCATCTCTATCTTTGATCAACAGGAACGCCAAATACTAAACTGTGTCATAACAAAAGATATCTTGTCGTACACTGAATCATGAACAACACCAGTTGTGAACACAATGATAAGGCACCACGCAACCAGCAGCTTTGTAACCTCTGAAACATCAAATCAAGGATGTATCTATCCAAATACTCAACTTATGTACACAGGAACACTAAAACAGCAACAACCAGCAACTCGATCAAACCATACTTAATATATTATCTCAACATCTGTGAACCTCTATAGACAAACTACAAACACCATGGAACAACACCTTACAATCGCAGCTCTAGATCTTCAATATAACACCTAAACAACTAAAATATTCTTCACCGAACACACTGAATACACTATCTAAAACAGTAACCAATATGTTGACATCAATGGAAAAATATTAATGTCAGCACACCCAAAAATCAAACTCTAACATTCTCAACAATCATCCAAAAATCTCCCCCTTTGGCATTGATGACAACATGCAAAGTGAAAAATTGATCAATGCACAAAGTCATTAATATATCTGTAGAAGTTGATAAATCCAACTTCACAGCTTGCCAAGAACACCTGCATGCAAAATACCTGTTGCAAAGATGGAAGCCAACAACAGAAAAAGAAGAAACCCTTCTATGCTCAAAAGGTGAGAGCTCAAAATGTATTCGAAGAGTATGAAAAAAACATTACAAAAGTTCAGCCTTTAAAGGTGAACAAACCCTAAAATAGAAATACTAGGTTGCACATTATTAATTAAGAATTAATTAATAATGCACCTAAGAGAAGCTAAAGCAACTAGAGTAATAATACTC
>MU227597.1:1548638-1563916 GCA_018584345.1 Thuja plicata | reverse complement strand
GAGGTGTCAGTCGGGCCACAGAGGGGTCCGACATTGAAAGAAGAATAAGACAGAAGTAGAAGGGTCTTTCTGAATGAAATGACAGAAAGTAAAATGCACCCCCCCACAATGTATAATCCTATCCCCTATGCACCACAAATAAACAACTACAGAAAGCACAGAAAAAATGAGAGAAAAACCTGAACACTGGATGCAGAGAGGAGGGAAAATGAAGCCTCAACTTCAACGCTGAAAATAGGAACACAAATGGCTGAATTAGGAAACCAAACTAGCATCATTGCATCCGTCTTGGAAAGACCTTTCCGACGATATAAGATACTTGCATTTTCAAGTTTGTTTGCTTAAGTTATGAGCAAAAAACCAACAGGACCCTCAAAGTGCATGCTCGCTGGAAAAAACCAGGCCCTGCCTTAAAATTGACGGTCGTTTGGCCGTCGGCTGACGTCCTGGTGACGTCAGCTGACATCCTGGTGACGTCAGCTGACGTCACTGTCAAGGCCGGGTGGTGGTCGGGCGGCGGCGGGGCGCTGGTGGTGACTCGGCGGAGGGAGGGCAGAGCTGAGCAGAGGGAGGGCGACGGGTGGTCGTC
Organism: Thuja plicata; assembly: GCA_018584345.1. Lineage (NCBI taxonomy): Eukaryota > Viridiplantae > Streptophyta > Pinopsida > Cupressales > Cupressaceae > Thuja > Thuja plicata. Next base: position 1,563,327 of record MU227597.1, on the reverse strand, counting down.
GGTGGCAGGGCGGTGGTGCGCCGGTGCACCCACTGGCGGCGGTGGCCCTCCGGAGGTGCGCGGGTGGCGCGATACTCTTTGAACTATAGGCATTTTTTTTAAACGCAAAAAATCATTAAAAAAATGATTTTTTATAAAAAAATTCTGTTTTGCGTGTCCGTACGGCCCTAGTAGACCAAAAAAAAATTCCTAAGGGCACAGTAACCAAAATGGTCAAAATTTATATGTATTTCGACTCTCCCGGGCCTTCTGAACGCAATGGAAGAGTCCGTTTTGGCTCAAACAGCTCCAAAAAATAGCGCCTCCTTAGAAATCACAAAAAAACCCCAGAGAGGCTATGACTGACGTCTTTGAATCGCGGCTTCAAAACACCTTCAAACCAGACAGCAGCAGGGTAGCTCTGATACCATGTAGAAGTTGATAAATCCAACTTCACAGCTTGCCAAGAACACCTGCATGCAAAATAGCTGTTGCAAAGATGGAAGCCAACAACAGAAAAAGCAGAGCCCTTCTATGCTCAAAAGGTGAGAGCTCAAAATGTATTCGAAGAGTATGAAAAATACATTACAAAAGTTTAGCCTTTAAAGGTGAACAAACCCTAAAACAGAAATACTAGGTTGCACATTATTAATTAAGAATTAATTAATAACGCACCTAAGAGAAGCTAAAGCAACTAGAGTAATAATACTCTAACAATATCCACCTGATCACTCTGAATATCCAGCTTCAACACAATCTCTCCCAAGCTCTATTTTTCACAAAATCTCTAGCCCTTTGACATAAATAGAAAAGGGCCAAAGATATAAAAAAGAACTGAACTCACCTCAAAAGGCCAAAAAAAATCTTAGTACCAAACCAAGATAACCATAAGACTGCTCCCCCTAAGGAGTAGTCCCCAAATTCATCAATCTAGTGAGTGATATTTTGATAGGCTTACTAGATTGATGTTATCCTCAGCATCAATTGCTCTGATCAAGAGGGGATATCACCCCAAACTTCTCCTTGAGATACACAAATGTACCCTTCGGAAAAGGCTTTGTAAAGATGTCAGCAATTTGTTCCTTAGTAGATACAAATTCTATTTTTACTTCCTTTTCATTGACTTTGTCCCCCAAGACATGATATTTAATAGAAATATGCTTCGTTCTTACGTGTAACACAAGATTCTTTGAGATACTTATAGCACTAGAGTTATCACAATAGATAACAATAGTTTCATCAATGTTTATCTTTATATCCTTCAGTATTTGCTTCATCCAAATAGCTTGATTATAGTTTATTGCAACAACACCATACTCAGCCTCAATAGTAGATTGAGAAATACAATCATGGTTCTTACTAACCCAAGATACTAGTCTGTTACCCAAGAAGAATGCATCTCCACTAGTACTCTTTCTATCATAAACATTTCATGCCCAATCAGCATCAGTAAATGAACACAGAGTAAAACTATCATCTTTTTCATACCATAATCCATAGTCAATTGTACCCTACAAGTATCTGAAAACTCTTTTAACAATAACTATGTGTGATTCCTTCAGTTCAGCTTGAAATCTTGTAGCAATTCCAACAACATTTGATATGTCTGGTCTAGAATGAGTTAGATATTGCATTCCTCCAATCATAGATCTGTATAATGTCTGATTAACACAAGGAGAATCATCATCTTTAGTTAACTTACAACTAGTAAAAGTATAATAGGAATTCCTACCGGTTTTGAATCTTCCATATAAAATCTCCTCAATAATTCTTTGACATACTTGTACTATGTGATAAAAATTCATTTATCCAACTATGTAATTTGTAATCCAAGAAAGAATTTCATCTCCCCTATCATAGACATCTCAAATTCATTTTGCATTTCATCAGCAAAACCTCTACTCAACTCATCATTACCACCAAATATAATATCATCAACAAATACTTCAACAATCAAGATATTGTCATCAATTATTCTAAAATATAAATTACTATCTGCATTTCCCTTACTGAAACCAATCTTTATCAAATACTTGTCGAATCTAGCATACTTGGCTCTAGGAACTTGCTTTAATCCTTACAAAACTTTCTGTAATTTACAAACCATGTCTCCTTCTTTAGTTAGAGTAAAACTATCAGGTTGCTCAATATAAACATCTTCCTCTAATTCACTATTCAAAAATGCAGATTTAACATCCATCTGATAAACTTTAAATTTTCTGTAAGCTGCGTATGCAAGAAATAATCTAACAGCTTCAAGTCTAGTTAGAGGAGCGAAGGTCTCTTTAAAGTCAATACCTTCTATTTGTGAATATCCTTTACATACCATTCTTTCTTTGTTACAAACCACTTTACCATCTTCATTAATCTTATATCATGGATTTTTTAGTGTAGGATGTGTAGCAAACCCTTCAGTACAAATATCTACTTCATTATCCAAAGGTTCTCTATGTTCTTCTAATCCCTTTTGATTTTGATTTTGCACTTCCATAATCTGATTGTCATACCAGAAAGTTCTTTCTGATCTCGGCATATTTTCATCAACTCTGACATTTTCACTTTTAACAATCTTCTTTAGTCTATAGTTATAACATTTATATGCTTTTCTCTTTGTAGAATATCCAATATTTCATCACTTCTAGGATCAAAATTTCCAATATCCTCACCTTCTTAATGTAACATTTACTTCCAAAAATTCTATAGTATTTTACTGTAGGAATATGATCATACCATAGTTCATAAGGAGTCTTACCGGTTCCTTGCTTAATCTGTACTCGCTTCAAAGTGTATACTACAGTGCACACTACTTCTCTCTAGTAGATTTGCAGAACTTTTCCTTCAATCATCATATTCCCAGCTATATCTAGGATAGTCTTATTCCTTCGCTCAACAACACCATTCTGTTGTGGGGTTCACAGGACATAAGTCTTTATCTTTATCCCATGCTCTTCACATAATGAATAAAACTCACCAAATGTAAATTATCCACCTCTGTATGATCTTAGGCATCTTAATATCTTCCCAGATTTTGTTTCTACCATCATCTTAAATATCTAAAATTTATGAAAGGCTTCAGATTTTTCTTTCAAAAATACAACCCACATAATTCTTGAATAATCATCAATAAATAGCTTTAAATATCTATCACCATAATAGCTTCTTGTCTTAGTAGGACCACATAGATCTATAAGTACCAAATCCAACACTCCATTTGAGGAATATGCCTTGTTCTCAAAAGTGGATATAGTCAGTTTACCCAATTGACATTCTTTGCACATTTTGTTAGGCTTCATCATTTTAGGTAAATCTCTTACATCATTAATAGTGCTAATTTTCAACCTATTATCAAAGTTCACATGACAAAATCTTCTATGCCATAACCAACTGTCGTCAATCTTAGTAATCAAGCATTTACTCTCAGTAGTTTTCAAATGAAATAGATTACCATTAGTTTGTGTACCTGATGCAATAATGTTTCCTGTACTTCCAATAATCTTGTAGATTCCATCCATAAATTCCAATTTGTAACCTTTATCCAATAGTTGTCCAACACTCAACAAATTATGATTCAAACCTTCAACATACATGACATCATTAGTATTGTTTTTACCATCAATAGTAATAGATTCTTTATGTTTAATCAAACAAGGAGCATTGTTACCAAATATAACAACACCACCATCATAATCTTCAAGCTTTACAAACTTATCCTTGTCACCAGTCATATGATGTGAGCATCCACTTTCAATGACTCGTCATCTCTTTTAAAAACGTGTGAAACCAATGCACTTTATTCATTAGTTTTATCTTCTTTAATAAGAATAAACATAATTTCATTCTCGCTAGCTACAGACTCATCATCAGTCACACCTTCTTCAACAACATAAAAACTCTTATGACTCTTGGAATGATATTTCTTATATTTGTCTCTAAAATGTCTGGAGTTTTTGTTCGGGCATCTAGATGCAATAAGATCAATCTTATTACAATTGAATCATTTCAAAGGTAACCTCCATTCATACTTACCAGATCCCTTAGGTAGTCTTCTTGCAATCAAGGCTTCAAGTTCATCAATCTTCCTTTCTTCCTCCATGATTTCTTCCCAACCTTTAGCATAGTGTTTGAATTTCATTTTTGTAGAGCTTTCTCCTTGGTTATGCTTAGTCACACTAGCTTTAAATGCAGTCTCAACCTTCAAAAGTTCCTTATCAAGTGTACTCATCTCATAAGCATGGATTCTTCCTGCCAAAGCTTCTCTTGAAATGTCTTATGGTTCTTAATTCTTCTTGATAGCAATATCTTTCTCACTGTAAAATGCAAGTAAAGATCTCAAAATCTTGTTTATAATTTCATTATCTATTTAGGTACCACCAGCACATCTGATTGCACAAACCAAATCATTTACTCTGTGTAAATAGATTGAGTCATTTTCTCCTTCACTCATCTTCATATCTTCATATTTTTCTTTTAATCTCTATAATTTAGCTTGCTTCATATATGTGTCACCTTCATAAATAGTTTCTAATTTTTTCCATATCTCATGTGCAGTCCTTAACCCATAAATGTGAGAATATTCTAAATCAAATAAGACACTGATCAAGGTCTCTCTTGCTAACATGTTCTCCTTGAATTTCTTCTTTTCATCTGCAGTAGCATTTTTTGGATCATTCGCAATAGCATAAGGTTTCTCAATGATTTCTCAGTATTCATCTTTCGTTCCAATGCAAATCAGGTAGGTAGTCATTTGATCCTTCTAAATCAGGTAATTGCTTCCATCAAAGATCAGACTCTCTTTTCTCAAACTTTCCACATGACGGATCTCCTTCAAGCAGTCAAGATTATTCAAAATGATTTGGCTCTGATACCAATTGTAAGGCCCAAAAGGAGGCAAGTATAACTGAGAGTGGGGGGATCAGTTATACACACCTAATCAATTTAATTTTATTTTAACCACTTAGATCTGAAAGATCAATAATAATAAAATATCCACAACACAGAACTCATAATACAAAGCTTTATTCTCGAGAAAACCTAGTTAAGGGAAAACCTTGGTGGGAATCAAACCCACAAGATAAATGTACTCTACTAAAAGTACTACCTGATTAAGAGAAAAATAGAGAACAAAGGATGCACAATAAACCACAAGCTTATAGCCTAATCAACATGCACACTTCCCAAAGCAGACTTCTCACAATACAATCTCATATATGGCCCCTAGTCAAGTTCATCGATCTATCTTCACTTACAATAGGGTGGACATACAGTCCATTACAACCGAACTGACAAACAACATCTTCAATGCCAATATAGTTCTTATGAAGTACAAACTTTGCCTTTAGCAACAACAATTATTCTTACAATTTCATACTACCACATCTCTCTATCATTAATTATTACAAAATGATCTCTAATTTATACCAATTACAAAGAATAATCAACCACTAGGTCAGCTAGACCTAATACAATAAAAGATGTAACCTTTACACTCAATCCTCCAAGCGATCCAAATCAAGTCAGCTAAGACTTAGATAGGATCCGAATCATCAACCACGAACACGCTTGTGTGATATCCAAGTAGCATCAAGAATCTCTACACATTACTCCATCAGGTCGGTTAAGACCTAAATGAAGAAACACCAACATTCTATCCAAAGCAACAAATCCAATCACATCCAACCATGTAGTTCAGCAGCACAATCATTACACAATCCAAGAACACCAACAAGCAGCATGAATAACATTTAGAACACTCGCATCATCTCATCTCTATCTCTGATCAATAGGACCACTATATATCAAACTCTATCATAACAAAAGATAGCTTGTTGTACACTGAATCATGAACAACACCAGTTATGAACACAATGATAAGGCAACATACAACCACCAGCTTCACAACCTCTGAAACATCAAATCAAGGATGTACCAATCTAAATACTCAACTTCTTTACACAGGAATGTTGCAACAATAGAAACCAGCAACTCGATCAAACTATACTTAATATGTCACCTCAACACCTACAAACCTCTGTAGATAAACTACAGACACCATGAAACAACACCTTACGATCGCAACTCTAGATCTTCAATATAGCACCTGAACAACTGAAATCTTCTTCAATGAACACACTAAACAAACTGTCTGAAACAATAACCAGTATGTTGACATTAATGACACAATATTAATGTCAGCACACCCAAAAACCATACTCTGACATGCTTAACAATCATCCAACAAAAATATATTTTATTATCAAAATGTTCCTACCTTCAACATGCATGTTGGTTATCCTCCGCTTTGAAATTTATTATTATGGAGACACTAACATATTTATCTATCTTTGCAATTAGAGATGCTATTGGGATGTCCTTAGCATTTCATTTTATCATAAATTCCGTCACTAGAACCATATTTGTACGTACAAACTTCATTTTGAATTATTCATATTCAATTAGTAAGGTTTTTCCTTTCTTACATCTATCATGATATTTTTCATGCAAACAATTATTATACCTCACAATGAAATGTATTTTATCATTGAAAAATTCTTATCTTCAATGTGCATGTTGGTTATTCTAAGACACCTTGATCCCACAATATCATCCATGAGGTATTTCATAATTGTGATGAAGGATTTCCCTCCCAATTTAAATCTCTTATTGCTAATTTGGATATCCTTGATAGATATGCAACATCACTGTCACACTCAAAATAATATTAATTAATAGAAAAGGTTTCACCTAAATCAATTCATGCTTATAGTTATGGATTTCTACTAGACCACTCTTATACAATATTAGATCTTGTTACAAACATATATCTTCAACATGTAAAGTTGATTACTCATTGTCTTCCTTGCTACAAATATTCTCTTCAAGTGATATCTTTGTAGGGGAAACCAAAATAGTCATTGAAGAATATTTATCTCCAAAATATCCAATGTGGGTTCATTTTCTTCTTTTAGAGATGATTTATATTCTAGTAACAATATTTTTTTCCTTGATCATTTTGTGATTTAATAGCAATCATGACCTCTTTTGGTTCTACGTTCTTGTACCATGGGTCTTTCTTATTGATTTTCTTGATGAAATTTTGCAGGTCTCTACCTTCAACAATTCTTCCTTCTCTCTAACTTTGAAGCCTTCTCTAATTGTCATTCTCTCTAGATATTCTTCTCATATCATTATCTTTAAATGATACTTCAAATTTGTTCACTGAAAGATGTTCTTAAAAAAAATGACAATTTTTCCTTCTTGAGGCATTTAGTTCCCCATTAGATCTCCATATTTTTATGATAACTTATAGAATTAATCAAATATTCATCAAACCAATTAAAAATTTTGACTACTATTATTCCATTGACCAAAATATTGGTAAACAATTTAAAGAAATATCTCATGATCAAAACTTGAAACCCTCTATAGTAGCAATATCTTATTTTTTCCCATTGACTATTGGAAATTTTGACTAAAACTCGTAGCTAAATGAATCAAGGCTTTGAAACCACTATAATATCCCTTAAAATTAAATAAATCGGGTCATAGTTCTTTTTCAAAAATTACAAATGGAAGAAAACAAGCAAATCAAGTAAATAGAAATGTTGACCAATGCACACTAGACTTGATCTAAAAATTTAAGAAATTGATATGTAAAAATTTAAGCATATTTCAACATGAAATTGAAACCTTTTTGTTGTTAATTATTGTTATAAACAACAACACACATTTGTTGCAACTCATTCCAAAATTGGAGCCCAAACACACACAAATGCAACAAATACCTCAAAATAGCTCTCTAAACTTCACACTAAAGCATTTATTGTCATATGCATGAAAATACATATCCAAATTTTATATCCATAGCCTCAAGGCTACTAATTGACTTCTACAAAATCAAATTACAAAGAAACCCAAAATACTCGAAAAGGGTTCAAATATGCACTGCATAATCAAATTGTTTTCAATGAAACTTTATCAAACTCACAATATCTATTATTAGTGATAAAATAATAGCTTGAAAAATGAAATGTTAGGAATAGACAACCTATATTCTATTATCAAAGCAACCAGAAACTTAAATTACAAACTCACAACTATCACCTCAAAACTACTAGCAAACTATTTAGAGAAACTATGAAATCTAAAACCATTTTGGACAATGGCATAATATAAATGAGATTACACATCGATGAATCTCATATTCTCGTAATTAATTATTTAGTCTCATTCTCCAGAAGTTTATCAACCTCTAAAGAAACAAGCCAAAGATTTGCGAAATATGCAAACAAGAGTACCCAAAAAGTCAAATCATCTCCAAATATATAGAGGACAAAACCCTCAGAGTCCCTTATTGGAAAATAAATAATATATCACTAATTTCCCTCTAAAATAGGCTATCACTATGACTATTGAGCTGCCACCTGATGATCTTCATCAAATATTTATTCCATTGTAATTGTTATTTCCTTTTTGAAACTTCTTCCCATATGAATCCAAAGGGTACAAATACCAACATGCCAAGAGGCCAAATTAAATATTAATTAAAGTTATTTTTAAACATTTCCTCTCAAAATAGGCTTCATAAATATTTTCCATAATTATTTTTGGATTCTGAGCTAAAGATAGATTGTAACTCCCACTATGAAAACCTTTCATAAAATATACATAACTATCATGGTCATTAATGCCTCATGAATTGCTCCTCTAAAATAATTTAAAAAAATTAAAATTTATTTTCTCATAAATATAAAATTAGTACTAGAGCTATATTTGATTATTACCATTTGCCTAGAAGTTGTCATGTGTCCCCAATTCACTATTTTTAGACAACTAGACTTTCTAAAAATAGTAAGTGTTATTTTTGGAAAGGGGACATGAAAAGATACTAATAATGAAGCCAAACTTCAAGTGGCATTGTTTGGGAGAAAATTATTTAAGAGATTAAATTTCAAAAAAAAGACCATTTAAAAGGACACTCCTTAATAAATATATACAAGTAGAGGTACATGTAGATATTATTTATCACAGCTTCATGTGCAACCCAAAATAAGGTCTGAGTGGATGCAGAGGTAGTGATGCACAAAAAATTATGCCCTCAAAGTTGATACAAACAAGTCCAAAGTCGGTTGTAGCTTCTTGCAAGACCTCAACTCCTTTTATCACCCGTTGCAGTGTGCTATGTGTCGGTTCCATGCTTAATTCATGAGGAACTCAAAGAAAATCTTCAAGCATGCCCACCAGCTTGCTATGTGTCAACATCATGCATCTTCCACATGCCTTCGATGATGAACCTTCAGAACTCTTGCTCATGTGACACATGTCCAATATGTATTTGCATCATTCAAGGAAGTAATGAGGCTTACAAATTTCATGGAGAAATAGAGACCTCTCCATCTATGGGGCATCTCGAGGCATTCAATTCCTAAAAGGGCTTGCACCTTTTCAGTCCACAATTGCCTTGCAGGAAACTTATTTTTCTGGGTGCACCAATTTTAGAGGATATTTTCCTATATAAGCCTGAGGGGAACTTTGTAATAGGAAATGAGAATTATACCAGAGCCTCTTTAAGGGGGATTTTTTGTTAGAGTCCTTTGTTCATTACCTTAGAAGAACACTTAGAAAATACCTATTGTATCATTCTTTGACCTTAGCTTTATATTCAAATAATCAATAGAGAAAACATATTGGACTATGCCTGGTTTTGCTTCTACTATGTGTTTCTCTAGTTTTGTGAGTAATGTCAAGCTTTGTGTCATTTTAGAGGGACACAACTATTATTTGTTTCCATTCTCAACTTTTATAAATCCATCATAGATACATAGATTATTGGACCATGTTTTATACTCTTTCAATGTTTTCAATCAGGGGTTATGCTATGCCATTTTTGTGAGCAAAATTCTCATGGAATAACTATTTTGGTAAGATATAAGAACCACTCTTGTGGGCCTTAACATGTGATTCTTGTGAGGAGATCTAATTATTCTGCACTATGTCCATTTGACTTTTGCATTCTATTCTCTCTTCAACAATGAGGAGTATGTGTCATCATGTGCCCAAGGTTGTGGGTTTCCTCATCTTCGTTACCTCTGGAGGGAAACTCTCATAAAGGATTTGGTAGATAGACTTAAGATAGTCATTTATAAGTTTTTCCTCTCTCCCCTTTCCCTGAAACCAGACACGAAGAGTTGGATTTTGAAACCCTAGAGATCAACATAGTGCATCAGGTCTCCCATATGCAAAGCTTCCAGAATGCACTTATTTAGGTGTGAGCCTCTTAGGGATAAATAGTACCCCCCCCCTTTTGAAATTGACAAAATTCTTCTCACTTATATGGAATTTGTTAGAGGGTTTTTTTTTTTAAAATCTCCATGCATATGGGAAATTGAACCACATTTCTGATCATTTGGCCAACTAAGCAACCAATATGAAGAAAATGACACCAAGTTAGAATCAACAAATATTTGTCTCAAAATTGATCGGTATTTGGAGGATAAAAGGATAGAAGGAATATAGTGCAATCAATGAGTTTTTATGTAGGAAAATAGCCAAAGAAAATGCATTGTTGACAAGATATAATGAGAACCTTCCCACATGCACAAGACAATGGATGACCTATATCTACTGATGAGTTGAAAGTGTTGGAAGGGAATGTAAAAGCATGTAGATTACAATATTTGAAAGCCAACTACAGATAATTGACCTTTTGGGGGTGATTTTCAAAGAATTAGATGCAAAACGTCTTTCACACTAGTGAGGCAATAATTCTAAAAGCCATCAAAATAAGTTTAAAAAACTTGTAGGTTGGATTTCATCATAGTTTTGGTGGAAATCTAGTGGTTCCCACTAAAAATTCTAGTTGAAGTGGATATTTAAGAGAATTCAAGCCTAAAATTAGTAACTAGAGGTGTAGTCTAGACTGAAGAAAGATGGAACGTGATGGTAATAAGGATATGGATGATGTACAAGATATATATTTTAAAAGCTAGAACTTAATGTTTCCATGATTTAGCAACTTAGAGGGAATATAGATTTATTTTTAAGTGTTCTAATGATCAATATAACTCAAAATTTGGGTGTTTAAGATAACCCAAAATAATGAGATTAATGAAATTCAACATGTGGACGCTATGGAGCCAAAAATAGTACAAATAATCATCCACTTAAAGCTAAAGAAAGAAAAGATATTCAACATGTATCATCTTAAAATGGAATCACTTCCATCTTGGTAGGTTTAGCACCCTCATTTAGTGCATTTACATGATAGATTTGCATTTAGGATGCATCTGCACTTGGTAATTCTTCGTTTCTAGGTGAAATTAGGGTTAGGATCCTGAGGATTCTCCTTGATTTCCTTTTTTGTGGTTCTATTTTCTAGGTAGGACCTATGTAATGGTCCTCTTAGCCTTCATCACATCTCTTCTAGGCCATTGTGCCCTTTTCCAGCATTTTGTTCTGTTTTCCCACCATCCTAGGTCTCTAGCTGACCTAGAAACTTCACTGGCACTCTAAGTTGACCGACCTAAAACCTCAGGTCATGGTCGAGGTCGACCTTGACCTTTGTCAGGTTTTGGTTCCCGCTTTCAAAATTGGATCATAGCGGGGCCCTAAATTCAAAATTGGCCCCTGGATCCGAATGCGAAAGGGTTTTTATTCAAAATATAATTAATGTATTTCCTCCTTAGTTGGTTATTGTGATTGGACCATAATTTGACGTAAAATTTGAATTATGGGCCCTCACATTTCTCTAGGAGGATTACCTTGAAATCTATATATAAGCACTCTCTTTTTCCTTCATTTGATAGGAGATCATGACATGAGATAATGATATGACATGATGATGTGAGATGATGATGCAAGAATGTAAGAGGATGATATAGGAGGACAAGATATGATGATTCCTTGATGAAAGAAAGCATTTTGTGGACAAGATATTGTGGATATTCATTGGATCAAGAAAGAGCTCTTCAATCCTTCGTTCTTCTTTGATCTACTATTTTCAACATTCAAGCATTCAAAAGATACAATCATGGGGTAGAAACTATGGATTGTGAGTTTGGTAGGATTACTTTAGCCTTGGGGGCTTGGTATGCTTTATTTATCATATTCAAATCTGTGCATTTATCTATCATTTCAATTCATACTAGGGTTTCGATCTAGAGGATTAGATCTTGGCATTGCACATTCAAAGCTCTTCCTACAAGCAACACACACACACATATTCTATTACATCCGGCTATTCATGGAGGTGGAAATCACCAAAATGGGGGTTTGACTAAGGCAAAACCCTATATAGCCACCCCAAAACACCATTTTTAGATATCTATAGTTGTTGTTTTGGGAGTTGCAGAGCAGATTCAGATACCCTTTTTGGCAAACTTTCAGGATCCGCTAACAGAATTTCCGTCGGAGCAGCGCAGGTCAAGGTCAACATGAAGGGTTCAAGGTCGATCTATATTTGGGTCAAGGTCAGCCTTGCTCAGAAAAGAAAAATATTTCTGGATTTTCTTTGTCTCCATGTTTCTGTTCTAGATCCAGTTGCAGAATTTCCAGAAACTCAGTACAAACACTCAAAAACAATAATTTCTAGATCTGCTATGTTATGAGGTATGTATGTCATTTTATTATTCTTTGAAAACATTTCTAGATTTATATTCCTTATCATTACAATTAAATGTATGTGGTTAATAGTGACATAGAGTCTCTTTTATGTGCAAACCCCCATGGTTCTAAACCCTATCCATCCATATTTTCCACCTTACATTTTGGTGAACCCGTTTACGACATCTCTTTCTTTTTGGTGTTAGTTTTTCATTTTATGTTAGATATTACATGCATATAAAACTAGATTTATTTTATGCTATTGCATTTATATTTCAAAATTTAAAAAAAAAAATCACAAAATTTCTTTAAAAACACAAAAACATTTACATTTTTCATGCTTGTAGTGCTACTTTGTGTTCAACATGTATGATTTTTGTTTTGAATACTTTGATGAGGCTTTTATTGCGAAAGAGGATAGATCCTCTAATGAGGTACATGGAAGTGAGGATGAAAATTGTTAGAATAAGATCTCTATTAACCCTATTCCTATTTCATCCTCCTCTACAACCTCTTCAATTGACCTTTACCATAGGATGTGTGCATGGTTACCTTCATGTTCCACTATTTGCAACATTGATGCACCTAGAATGTTATATCCTAAACCTTTGTTGATGATAAAAGGATGTCCCCAAATAACAAGTAAGGGTAAACCTAGAGATCCTTTAGATTTATTTGATAACATAGATTTCATTTCACATGCTTATCGCACACGGAATAACCCTCAGCCTACTGTTCTGGTTTCTTTACCTCCTTCTCAACCTATGCTTCCTAAAGCACCTAGGTTTCCATATTACTTTAAGGAGTATGACTTAGTTGAACAATTACGTGCTACTCCCGCCAAGATATCTTTATGGGAATTGCTTCAAACTTCCCCGACATATCATGAGGCATTGTAAAAGGCTTTATCTACCCTTTCTGCTTCGCCTCCTAACCAAGAGAATATTAATTCCTCTTTGGAGTACATGCATACTATGCCTTCTGTACCTCCTATTGTGTTTTTCAATAATGATTTACCTCTTGTTGAGGTGCAGAATCAATATGATGCTCTTATGGTTGTTGTTTCTATTAATTAGAGTATCATTCGTCTAACATTAATTGATAATGGATCTGGTCTTAATGTTTGTAGAGTGGATATGCTCAAGGAAATTAAGGCTGATCTTACAACTATTCAACCTGATAATGTCCCTATTCGTGGATTTGATAATATTTCAAAGAGAAATTTGGGCATTATCACACTACCTGTTAAGGTTGGTTCGTTTATTCTCAATACACCTATTCATGTTATGCCTGGACCTCTCAATTATAACCTTCTTTTAGGTAGACCTTGGTTACATACTATGCATGTAGTTCCTTCTACTCTTCATCGCAAGGTTAGGTTCATTTATAACAAATTGATGTATACACTACATGCAGATCATGCGTCAAATCCTTGCTTAAATGCAGAATATGCTAAAGTTTCTGAACCTCTCCAACCAAGTAAAGAACTTGAAAGGCCACCTGAGATTAAACAAGCTGAAGTTCCATCTTCTTCTTTGACTAGGGATGATTGGGGAACATTGGACTTTAATCTTTCTTTTATTGGAGAATATAAAGTTTCTGATTTGGAATTCATGAAACAACAAAGTGGGTTTGAAAAACAAGTTTTTACTCCTTCCCCTGTAAGGAAACTCAGGTGCGGAAACAACTTCCTACGCTAATCTCTATAGGAAAGTATTGTGCAAATTCTTTTAAATCCTTACAATTACAGATTCATTAACTACTTTAACAAAGATATTGCAACCACATACCATGCATACAGAAAATAGAGAATGACAAAATGATATACCCTAGGGAAAACCTTTCGGTAAAAAACCCCAGCACTCCAAAACCTGCACAATGTATTGATCAAAACTATTACAGCTACAATACACTTGCAATGCAAGTTCTTTCAGAAGATTTCAAAACCCTTGAAGACAAATCACGGCAGCATAAACCGTTCCAACTATACACTCACATCACATCTCTTCACAACCCTAACAAACGCTTATATCATGCGCTTCACTTTTTAGGGCTACTCCAAAAGATAACCGTATTAGGGTTTTACCATTCTCCGAGAAAATAGGAAACCCAA
>MU227597.1:1502215-1543599 GCA_018584345.1 Thuja plicata | reverse complement strand
GCCATGATCTCCTTACACACAATTCAAGATGCCGACACATCAACATTATTTGCAAGAAATACATTTTACAAAACAAATAATAAGAATAGGAATTATCCAAGGTTGAGACACCTTATTCCTAACATCCCCACTTTCTGCAGAATTAAAAAGTAACTTTGTTGTTGCTTCTATTGAAGAAACAATTGAAACAATAAAACCTAATTGCTATGACATTGTGACATATGTGGCTCCTTTGACTCAATCTGATATGGCCGATAGATATGGTTCTGGTTACCATCTGCTCAAGAAATCAGGATTTAATGTGAAAGGATGTGGTAAATACGAACAAGGTATATAAGTACCTTTGGACAATGGAATTTATAATTATACATATGGATTGGGGTTCAATCCTTACAAACAACCATCAGCTTTTCCTCTCAATGTTAATCATATCTGTGGTGAAAATTTCAAGTTGGTTAACCGCTCCTTCTCGACATAGATCAAAAACCTATCTTGGATGTGTTTCTCAAAGATGAAACCTTAGAGGATTTTTTAGGAGCTTATGAGGATCTACCTATGTTTCATCACAAAAGAAGGAAGCCCTATTGTCTAAATACAAAAGCTTATTCTGGAGAACATGATATTTATCCTTTACCAATGGATTCTCTGATACAAAGTGATTTGCTAATAACTGAGACTATTGAGGTTCAAGTGGATGCAAATGTGGATGCAAATGACTCTGAGAAGATGATAAAAATTGGGAAGTGTTTGAATCAAGATGAATGTGATCAGTTGGTTTCCCTTTTACTTGAATATAAGGATATTTTTTCTTGGACTTATTCGGATATGTCGGGTATAGATCCTAAGATTGTTACTCACAATATTGTTCTCAAACCAAATACTAAACCTGTGAAGCAGAAAATCTACAAGATGAATCTAGGAATTGCCTTATTAGTTAAAGCTGAAATTGAAAAATTATTGATTTCTGGATTCATCTGCTCTATTGATTACTCAGATTGGATTTCAAACATTGTGGCCATTTCAAAAGGAGAAAATAAGATAAGAATGTGTACTGACTTCCGAGATTTAAATAAGGCATCCTTAAAAAATGATTTCCCATTACCTAATATTGATATGATTATGGATTCAACAACGGGTCATGCTCTATTATCTTTTATGGATGGCTTTTTGGGCTACAGTCAAATCTTTATTCCTATCAAAGATCAACTTAAGACCGTATTTATAACACCTTGGGGAACATTTTGTTGGGTCATGATGCCTTTTGGATTAAGAAATGCGGGAACAACTTATCAGCGAGCCATGACTTTGATTTTTCACGATTACATTCATAAGATTCTTGAGGATTATGTGGAGGTTATCTTGGAAAAATATATACAAAGAGGAGGTCATGTTAGTATTTTATGACAAATATTTGAAAGGATTAGAAGTTACAATATGAGATTGAATCCTAAGAAATGTGCCTTTGGAGTTGATTCTGGTAAATTATTGGGGTTTATAATCTCTAAGGAAGGCATAGAGGTAGATAATGAAAAGATTGATGCTATTCTTAATATGCCTCCTCCTAAGAACATTTCTCAGTTACGAAGTTTACAAGTACAAATTCAAGCTATTTGTCGCTTTGTTTCCAACTTAGCTGATAGAATTGTTCCTTTTACTTCCTTGCTGAGAAAGAATACCACTTTCTCTTGGAATGGGGAATGTAAACAATCCTTTGAGCAATTTAAGGAGTATCTCACTAATCCTCCTATTTTGCAACCAACACAATTTGATAAACCCTTTTACCTGTATACTTCAGCCCAATCTGAATGCGGTGAGTGTGTTGTTGGATCAACATTATAGTGAAGGTAAGGAAAGACCTGTGTACTACATTATTCGGTCTTTACTTGATTACGAAACAAGATATACATATTTGGAAAACAATTCTTAGCTTTAGTTTATGCTTGTCAGAAACTCAGGCATTATCTATTAAATGTTGAAGTCAATGTGATTGTTAAATTTGATCCTTTAAAACATCTTTTCTCAAAGACTGATCTCTCTGGCTGTCTTGCAAAGTGGGTGATGTTACTTACGGAATTTGATCTAAATTTCATTTGTCAAAAGTCAATTAAAGGACAATATTTAACATATTATTTGGCTGAAGCTCCTTGTCCTCATTCTGATACATACTTTACTTCAATATAATTCCCCGATGAAAACATTTTAGCTATTAAACAGGATGATGTTTGGGAATTATATTTTGATGGATCTAGATGTAAGACAGGTTCTAGTGTTGTCATTATCTTGATCCCTCCTACGAAAAAATTGATCCCTATGTCATATTAATTGACTTTTCCTTGTACTAACAATATTGCGGAGTATGAAGCTCTTATAGCTGGATTACGAGCAACTTCATCCCTTAACATTAAAAACTTGTAAATTTATGGAGATTCACAATTGATTGTGGAATAGATTAAAGGAGGTTATTAGACTAAGAATAGTAAAATGACACAATATAAATATTTGGCTCTTGATGTTCTTTCACAACTCTCTTCTTATATGATTCAGAATTTACCTAGGAAAGATAATTGACATGTGGATGTCATGGAAAGTGCAGCTTCTTTGGTTTTTCTTGAGAATAATGTTGAAGAATTTAAATTTACTATACATACTCTTAAAACCCTGCAATTTCCAATGAGGTTACCTCTGATTGTTTCAATTTGCATTTGGATGAATGGTATTCTCATATCTTTCATTTTTTGAAAGATGGTACTTTTCCTAAATCAACAACAAGGAACATGCGTAATAGTATTAGGAATCTTACAACATGTTATACCATTTTAGGAGATACACTTTACAAACGCTTTTATGATGGTTTGCTATTAAGATGTCTTGGTAGAACTGAAATTCCAATAGCTTTGGAAGAAGCTCATTCTGGTTCTTATGGGGGACATTTTGGTGGAAAATCTTTAGTCAGTAAACTTCTTAGAATGGGATATTATTGGCAAACAATGGAGAAAGATTCTTTCATGTTTGTTAAGAAGTTTCCTCAATTTCAGCAACATAGTAATTTGATTCATGCTCCTGCTCGTGAGCTTCGTAATCAAGTTGCTCCATGGGCTTTTAGTATTTGGGGTTTTGATCTTATTGGGAAAATCTCACCAGCTTCTTCTCAAGGACATAGGTACATCCTAACGGGTACATATTACTTTATGAAGTGGGTGGAAGTTGTCCCTCTCCATTCAACTACTATAGATGTTATTTGTGATTTCATTCTTAACAATATTATAACACGATTTGGGTAAAAGCACAACCGGGTGTCACCTTTTAGGCTAACTCATCAGCACAGCTGAATTTTAGTATTTCTAACCAAAAATTAATTTTGGTCAAACATATGGCCTAGCTAGATTCATTCTAGCAAAGTTATATAATTGCTTTAACTTTTCCAATTGGAAATGTCTATTAAATGCATGTTTTATACCACTCTGAGTCCAATTACCATAGAAATAAAATTATTTTAGAAAAGTGACGTTTCAATAACTCTTTGTCTTTTTAATGATATTTAAAAAAAATACAAAAATACCCTTTTGTAGATATCAGAGTCAAGAATATCCTCATATAGATTTTATAGTGTTTTAATTAGACATAGTCTATTGTAATTAAAAAATATTGCAAGTAGGTATTTTAACAGTTAAGAAGATGTTGATTCAGAGAAAGAAAAAATAGTCAATCATATTAAATAAATTTAAAAAACATATGGTGCACTAGAGGAGAGTCATCTTCAAGAATATATATTTCTTTTTTTGATTGGGATAGATTTGTTATGAAAAATTTGGCAGGATGAAAATTGTTGATTTCAGGTGAGTTGAAATTTGAATTGTTATAAAAGAGAAAATATAGGTCACAAACCAATTTTTATTTCTTTATGCACTAGCTATATATGTCATCTATAACATATTTTGAAATTAGGGGGAAAAATGTTTATTTACATATAAGTTTTTGGTGGGAACTAGACCCCTAATTTTTAGCATTTCTCAGCAACTGAAAATCATCTTTAAAATTTTTAAAAACATATCAATTCTTATTCAAAAAAATTATTAAAAATATTAATCATAAACCTCATCCATTTTAACACATTTAATTAGTTTACATTATCTTCAAATTTTGAACATAAATGTCACTTTTATACTATTGAAGTTGAACAACTTTGATTTTGTTAGCCTTTTCCTTTCCTAAATGGTGATAGATTATTGTTCTTTTACCCATTTGGTATTCCTTCGACGATAGTTTCAGATAATGGTACCTCTTTCAAGAATAAAGAAGTCACGAAATTCTTGGAGAAATATCAAATTCAACATAGATTTTTGACTCCCTATTATCCTCAATCTAATGGTCAAGCTAAAGCATCAAATAAAGTCATTGAACAAATTATGAGGAAAACAGTTAATAAGCATGTGAAAGATTGGCATACCCATCTTACCTATGATTTATGGGCTTACATGACTAGTGTTCGTACTGCCACGGGTACTTCTCCTTATAATCTCGTCTACGGTACTGATGTTATTATGCCTTTGGAATTGGAAATACCTTCTTTACGTGTTTCATTTCATGGGATAATTGACAAAGACACATTTCAAGAACAATGATTACAAGAGTTAGAAATGTTGGATGAACAACAAATAAATGCTTTGGAACATATAAAGGCTTATCATAAATCACTTTAGAAGCAGTATAATCATAAGGTAATTGAAAGATCATTTTTAGTGGATAATTTAGTGCTATATGAGAATCAAAGAAATGTGAATGCTTTACCTGGTGAAAAAGGAAAGTTTAGCCCTAATTGGCTTGGACCTTTTGTTTTAATTGAGGACTTTGGTTCAGGCGCTTACAAATTTTTTGATATGGATGGTGTGCCTTTTAAGGAACGTATCAATATTATGCATCTAAATTATTATTATCCCTAATACATCATTCTTTCCTTGTGTATTAATGTATTCCTTATAAAAATAGTTATGTTTATAGGTTATGTGATTTTAGCAGATTACATTTGAATACATTTATACACATTATTTCTTTCTGTTAAGTTTTATGTTATTGGTGAAAATATAGTAATGAATCACATAACTAACTATCAAAGAGAGTTTTTCATCTATATATATAATTTTTGTTCTTTTTTTTTTAGTTTGATACATATGTGGCACAATGCCCTATCTATCACTCTCTCTATCCTTATTCTATGATGGTCGATGACTCCCGAATCTCTCTGATCTATGATGTGAAGATGAAGATCTTTGTACGGTATTGCACCACTGGCTCCTCGACATGATAAGATCATATACATGCTCTTGTGATCTCCGTAGGTCAGCCATCAGTCTCTCCTCTCTCTCTCTACATAGCCTCAGCTCTTGTTGGACCTAAGCAAAGATGTCGTCATGCCTGTCAGGATCTCTATGACCAATGGGGAACTCTCACTGGTTGGCTGGTAGTCGGTAGGATAGGCATGTATCCTTCAGGACCTCAGATACGAATCTCCTCCACTCCGCTACGCTGGCTGCAAAATTAAAATGTATTTATCTTTTAGTACTTTTTCTTCAAAAATTAAGTTAAATAGTTAAACAAAATACATGTTTTATACCTGGATCTTCCTCCTAGGTATCACTGAAGGGTCTGGATGGTGGGGGTGTGTAGTGACTACTCTCTCCACACTCTCTACCTCTAGGTATCAGAGGTGGTGTATATGTATGGGCACGTGGAGGTCGTCATGATCTCAGTGGTGTTGCATGAACAAAATGCTCATCCTCACCGGTACTATCATCTAGGGGCATCTTGTCTGCTCTCTCATCTTCTTTATCCTCCTCCATGGGATCTGCCTTGGAGGTGAGCTCCTCCTCATCTCTATGATCCTCCTCCTCTAGTATGTTACTATCTCAGTGTGTCCTCTCTAAAATGCCTGGATCACCTATGGGATAGTCATCAGAGAAGATGGGGTGGGTTCCCTGCAGACTCTAGTATCTGATGTAGTCCCTGATGATGCCCAAATAGGCCGCATCGGGGGCTACCTCTATATCCTCTCTCTCATCTATATTGTTGTCTATGATGTCTGCTGCTGATGGCCGACATATAGCGTCGAGTCTCTAATAATATCTCATCGGATGTGTGTACCGAGGCACTGCTCTGGGGACCCCCTATGTAAGACAAAATTGTCTCATCACTCTGTCATAATAGTACGATAGTACTATGTGACTAGAATGACCCTTTAGCAACTTGTGCTGATGTGAGTGTCTCATCTGAAGTCATGTATCTGGAAACTCTATCATGCGATAATATGGTCTCCATATCACATCTATGCATGGTACATGGTCTAGACGTACCCTATAGTAGAGGATATCTTCGTGCTATCAGAGATCTCCTAGTGGATAAGAAAAGGCTCTAGGTGTGCCTGCATCTACCATCATAGGAACACCATGTGGTCGTGTACATGTGAAATGCTCGAACAACCAAATCTATAATAGTGTGCATACCGTGAGACTCTCTCGTTGATATCTCACCAACTGACATAACTCATGGTATAGATGGGCTAACATGGTGTGGCCCCACGCGAAGATGGTCCTATCACTCTCCATCCTTCGTACGAGATGGGTAAAAGGTGCTAAAAATATTATACCCTTTGTGTTGGGTACTACAACCAAAGAAAGTATACACATCATAACCCTCTGTACCAAAGGTATCGCACCTGCCAGTATGGCTGATAGTTGACATGGTCTGCTCAGGTTTGCATATGTGGAACTTGTCCTAGGAAATACTCTACATCTACGTGAATATCCTCAGGACCCCACTGTACCTCAGTCTGACAGGCTCGCCCCAAACTGGAAGTCCCGGTATCCTGTTTACATCCTCCAGTGTCACTGTGATCTCTCCTGAGGGAAGATGAAAGGAACATATGTCCTCATCCCACCTCTCTATAAGAGTCGATATCATGGCTCGGTGAAATCTCATCTGCGGTAGGACTATTACTCAGTATAGTCATACATCTCTCAGCAGTTGTGTTTCATCCTCGTTTAGCTCAAACAACTTCTCTCTGATCAGTAGTAGTGGCCCTCCAAAGGGGTGCTCTCAGAGACAAACCAGGTCCTGTGAGCACAAAAAAACATCATATCAGAACTATAGAATCACTAAACTGTATATCCAACTTGACTAGGTCAAGTTCAACCTCTGTTAGGTTGAGGTTGACATTCTTGGGTCAAGGTTGACCTTCCTGGGTCGGGGTCGACCTCACTCCACCAAGGGGGTAGACCTTCCCAGTTTGTGTCAACCTTAAAGGATCAGAGTTGACATAACTAGGCCAGGGTCGACCTTGCTTATAAAAATAGGAATTTGAGATTACATATATCAAAAGCAGTGAGCTTACCTTGAGAAGCGATCGTCCTATAGCCAGGCACTATCTCAGGAGCTCTATTTGTGTCACTCGAAGTTCTTCTATGATCAGCATCCTTCTTTCTCTCCTAAACTCTCCAAATGATAAGAGTGAGGAGGCATGTGATCTCTTCCCTTATTTATAGTTATAAATTAGGGTTCTTGTTAGGGTTTATTTAGATTAAATTCAAATTTCCCTTCATATGCTTTTAGATAGACATTCACTCTTTTCATCATATCTTGAGTTTGATAGCTCCATTTTTAGTACTGTCTACGGTGTTGGAATTGTGATTCAGATAACTAACTCCTTGAATGAGTTTAGGAAGGTTATAATTCCTTATAATTGGTTTAGGAAAATCTTTTTCAACAAATTTCATATATAGTGTATAGGGCTATCCTTATCACCCTGTTTCACCCTTCCAAAGTAGTCAGCCAAAACAGGGGTGCATAAGGGCCTCTATGAACTTATAAATTTAATCTTATTAAGCCTTAGGTGGTTTATGGATTTTCATTAACCTTGTGTGCTTCAAGTTGCGGGTACTAACGGGTTCTTGCAAGATCTCTACATTAAGGACTTGGCTATATCCTTTTTATTTATTATGATGTTTTCTTACTTTAGCTTGCATATTCACGTAGTGTCATATCTAAGATAAAGTGGGGGATAAATTTATCATCTTAAAATGGAAGCACTTCCATCTTGGTAGGTTTCTTACCCTCATTTAGTGCATTTACATGATAGATTTGCATTTAGGATGCATCTACACTTGGTAATTCTTCATTTCTAGGTAAAATTAGGGTTAGGATCCTGAGGATTCTCCTTGATTTCCTTCTTTGTGGATATATTTTCTAGGTAGAACCTATGTACTGGTCCTCCTAGCCTTCATCACATGTCTTCTAGGCCCATGTGCCCTTTTCCAGCATTATGTTTTGTTTTCCCATCATCCTAGGTCTCTGGCTGACCTAGAAAATTCATTGGCACTCTAAGTTGATCGGCCTAAAACCTCAAGTCGGGGTCAAGGTTGACCTTGACCTTTGTCAAGTTTTGCTTCCCGCTTTCAAAATTGGATCATAGCGGGGCCCTAAATTCAAAATTGGCCCTCAGATCTGAATATAGAAGGGTTTTTATTCAAAATATAATTAATGCATTTTCTCCTTAGTTGGATATTGTGATTGGACCATAATTCGAGGTAAAATTTGAATTAGGGGCCCTCACATTTCCCTAGGAGGGTTACCTTGAAATCTCTATACAAGAACTCTCTTTTTCCTTCATTTGATAGGAGATCATGACATGAGATAATGATATGACATGATGATGTGAGATGACAATGCAAGAATGCAAGAGGATGATATAGGAGGACAAGATATGATGATGCCTTGATGCAAGAAAGTATTCTGTGGACATTCATTGGAGCAAGAAAGAGTTGTTCAATCCTCCCTTCTTCTTTGATCTACTATTTTTAGCATTCAAGCATTCAAAAGATACAATAACGGGGTAGCAACTATGGATTGTGAGTTTGGTAGGAGTACTTTAGCCTTGGGGGCTTGGTATGCTTTCTTTATCATATTCAAATCTATGCATTGCTCTCTCATTTCAATTTATGCTAGGGTTTCGATCTAGAGGATTATATCTTGGCATTGCATATTCAAAGCTCTTCCTACAAGCAACACACACATGTTCTATTACATCCGACTATTCGTGGAGGAGGAAATCACCAAAATGGGGGTTTGACTAAGGAAAAACCCTATATAGCCACCCCAAAACACCATTTTGAGATATCTACTATTATTGTTTCGGGATTTGTAGAGCAAATTCAGATACCCTTTTTGGCAAACTTTTGGGTTCCGCAAACATAATTTTCATCGGAGCAATGCAGGTCAAGGTCGACATAAAGGGGTCAAGGTTGACCTTGCTCAGAAAAGAAAAATATTTATGGGTTTTCTCCGTCTTTGTGTTTCTGTTCCAGATCTGGTCACAGATTTTCCAGAAACTCAGTACAGACACTCGAAAACAACAATTTCCAGATCTTCTATGTTATGAGGTATGTATGTCATTTCATTATTCTTTGCAAACATTTCCATATTTATATTCCTTATCATTACAATTAAATGTATGTGGTTAATAGTGGCATAGGATCTCTTTTATGTGCAAACCCCCATGGTTCTAAACCCTATCCATCCATATTTTCCACCTTACACGACCTTTTCATATGGAAAAGTAAGTACAAAGAAGTTGGATCAAAGGGCCACCCAAATGAATGTGTAGTTAAACTTGCATAATCTCAACCTTCAACTACATATTTATTTTACTTATTTTAATCTATTTGAACATGCCTTGACATGGTATGAAACGTATGTAAATTCCTCAATGAAATGATAAAAAATCCTTCAATATTAAAATAGAAATATTTCAAGGATTTATTGAAAAATAAATTTATTGATAGAAAATAGAACAATCAAATGACACTTCCTTTTTCAATGAAAAGGGTAAAGTGTGTCAGGCTATATCAGTGAATTTTGTAAGAAGGTAGTTCAACATGGTAGGGATGTGATTGTTTAAGTTGTATTCATGAAGACATTAACAAGAAATCTAAGGGATGTAGACTGAGGTCATATACCATAAATATTAATGGTGTTATAGTCTTTGTACCTTTGACTCAATCCTAGTGAGGGTACAAGGAATTATATATGTACCATCTTAAAATGTAAGCACTTACTTTTGTACACTTTTTGGGACCTTTTATCCCTCCTTAGTGTGTTTCTCACATTTAGGGCCTCCTAATGCATTCAACTATCCCCATAATTTTAATCAAGGTCCTCTTTCTTCCTCCAATCTTGCATAAAATTCTAGGTTGGATTTAATTTCTATGCTCCATCTCTCATTTATCCCTTCAATCATAAAATTCATTTCCCTTGTAGATTTAAATGCATTTACAGCTGATTTTCCCACTTATTTCACCATATTTCCCCTGACCCCCTCAATACTTCTTGGGATCCAAGATTTTTGTCCTGATATTTGCACCTCTGTGTACAGGTCGACCTCGACCTGCACCCAATACAAGTCAAACTCAACCTATACCCCAAAGGTGAATTTTCATTGGCTCCTAGGCTTGATGCAAAGTATTAGCCTTTTCCCACTTAGTGTAGTCGACCCTTTCAATTTTGATGCCCAAAATTGGTATAAAAGGGGGTCTTCTCACTTCATTTGAGGATAGACGATATAGACACAATGTATCTACAATATACACAATATCCACTTTATCTCCAAATTCATTTGAGGAATACACCTTTTTGTGAGCAAGGCAAGCATTCAAGGTATTTTGGTGATTTCTAGCAAGCATCCATTGACGACATCATTCAATCAAGCATGCATTTCCTTCTATAGATCTAGCATCTTTGGAGACAAAGGAGTTTAGCCATCTAAGGAGGAGATCTAAATTCATACACCCAAGATTTCTTCTTCAACTTCATATTGAGGTGAATTAAATTGTATCCATGCATGAGGTTTTGTCTTACATGATTTACTTTTTGGTTTTTGTGTTGAGTCAAGGCTAATGCATTAACGTATTTGGTAACATACTAAGCACAATTGCATCTACATGGTATGATATATTCCATTGTTTAGCTCTAATATTTACTACACGTTAGCATTTCCTTTATTTAAATTCAAGGTTAATTCCTAAATTGGGGCTTGAATAAGGCAAGCCCCTCCCCACCAAAAAATTTCCATTTTCTTGTGTGTTGGAGTAGGTTTTCAAGTTTTTGAGATCGGATTCGGCTGATTTAGGGTTGCAACTTCCATCAAACATTCAAATCTCATATTTTTTGATGGTGTAGGTATAGGTCAACCCCAACTTGTACCCAAGTGTGACTTGTACCCTTCAAGTCAAATTTTTCCTGGGACCTTTAGTTTTTTTACATTTTGTAGATCTCAACTTCCTGATTCCAGATCCGTCTCTGTTGTGGTTTTTTATACAGTTTGACAATCTATTTTTTTTATCTGAATATGCCTCCTCTACTATCCCTCAAGGTGAGAACATTATCCTCTTTATCATTTCATAAACACTTACTTTCATAGATCAAATTGCATGGTATTTATGATTTCTTTTCTTAGGGAAAGGAGAAACAAAACCCAATGCCCCAACATTGAGAAGATCACGAATTGGCACTTCACCTTGTGCTAATTGAGTTTCCTTTGTGGTAAAGTATTGGTCTTCTTCCTATAAATATAACACGCCCCTATTTCACCATGTTACATTTTGGTGAACCCAACACTTTCATTCTTTATATCTTTTGATTGGGTGGTTAGACCTTCTTTGTGCATTGATCTACTTAATATCTTTACTTAATTGTGTGTTTGCAAGCATGGAACTCTCTAAAATGGAGTGATGTGTAATAATTTATGGAATTTCCTTTCTTCTCACCTCTCTCTATCAAACTCCCAGAATATATCATAATTCCTTTCATTTTTCTACATTTTTTTCCCTTTATGGTATTCTTGCAATGAGCATAACTAATACAATTTTCCTTACAAGGAATATTTCAAGACTATTATCAATATTTCATGTGACTTCCTTCTTCACGTTTTTCAAAAAATGCATGGAATATATAAATCACATAAGAGTCTTTGTTAATGAGTCTAATTGAGGCATGAGCATCTTGGGATCTTAGCAATCTTGCATCAACCAAAAAGATTTCCTTTAGTTTGTTTTTTGTTCTAGTTGGGCAGTTTTCGGTGTTTTGAGTGGCGATTGATATGTGATTGTTATTTTTGGTTGTATTCATGATAGTGTGTTTATTTATTTATGTTGATCTTTATCTTATGATATCAACTCTTTTAGATTCATTACACTGGAGTTATTGTAGATTATTTGCTTGACTGTCCTATTCTTCATTTCTCAGTCAGTCTTTGGGTTTTTTTTTATCATTTTCTGATCTACCGATTGGAATTTCTGTGTGTGATCATGCCAACTCAGTGTTACATTTGAGGTCGACATATTTCTATGATCATGTCTCTTATATCTCTTATTGGAAGTTGTTCCAGATGATTTGGATGCTGACCTATTTGTTGTAACACATTTTCTTGATTATTGGGAAATGTAATCTTTTTTGGATTGACTGATGATTGTAATTGCTTTATAAGCTTGTGGACTTGTTCCTAAGGGGGAAGTTATTTTCATAAGATTATTTGGCGTTAGTTGGCTAGGGTTTGTAAGAGGTTTTCTAATCATAGTCAAGCATGTGTGCTTGACATGTAAGACTGCATGTTCCAGATCAGTTGGAAATGATTTTCTGAGAATAATAGAAGGCTGGTCTCTCATTCTATCCATCTTGGCTTGTTATTTCTATTGTGTTGCATTGGCTGCAAGGATCAAACTGATCTTTTGAGGTTTCTCCATCCTTGACTTCATAAAGTGGTATTAGAGAAATGTTTTTAGGGTTTTGCAATTAGGGTTCATTTGTGTGGTGGCGGTTGAAGGAATTTGACCTACAAAGGCTAATGATTGTGGAAATGACCAGGAGAAATTCTAGAGGTGGAGCTAGGAATGCAAATCCAACGGTTGTAGACTTATTGAGACAAATTTCTTTCAGATTGGAAGCAATAGAAATTCCTCAGAGAAGAGGAAAACATATTGAAGATGCAAGTGATTAAGAAGGAGATGAACAAAATTAGGAACCAAAAGTAGAAGAAGATAACAATGGTGAACAACTAGATTTGAATCATGAGGAAGAAATGTTCATTAGATCCTTGACTAATGTTAATAGGAGACCTCATTTCAACCCACCTAATTACCATAACAACCTCGATGTTGATGAGTTGATGGATTGGATCACAAAGATGGACAAGTATTGGATCACTGAGGACTATCAAATAAGTTTGTTTAGAAAGCTGCATAATTTGAGGCAAAGAGACCTAAGTGTCAAGAGTTATATTGAAGATTTCTACAATTTGAACATCAGTTTGGGTCATATAGATGATGAGGCTAAACAAGTTTCTAGGTATCTTAATGGTGTAAGAATGTCCATACAAGATGAAATCAGTCTATTGTAGGTTAGGAGTGTGGAAGAGGATTACAAGTGGACATTGAAGGCTGAAAAGAAGTTGAACAAAAAGCATGAGCAAAGACAAAGAGGCAGAGGTGGAATATTTCAAAGATATAGAGGTAGATCTTCTAACATGTTATTTTTTGTAACACATTTTCTCAATTATTGGGAAATGTGATCTTTTCTGGGCCAACCGATGATTGTAATTGCTTTATAAGATTGTGGACTTCTTCTTAAGGGGGAGTGATTTTCATAGGATTATTTGTCATTAGTTGGCTAGGTTTATAAGAGTTTGTTTGGCCATAATCAAGCATGTGTGCGTGACATGTAAGACTGCATGTTGCAGATCTGTTGTAAATGATTTTCTGATAATAATAGAAGGTTGATCTCTCATTCTATCCATCTTGGCTTGTTGTTTCCATTGTGTTGCATTGGCTACAAGGATCAAACTAATCTTTTGCGGTTTCTCCATCCTTGACTGCATAAAGTGGTATCAGAGAAATTTTTAGGGTTTTACAATTAGGGTTTGTTTGTGGGGTGGCGGTTGAAGGAATTTGACCTACATCGGCTAAGGATTATGGAAATGGATAGGATAAATTCTAGAGGTGGAGCTAGGAATGTAGATCCAATGGTCTTAGACTTGTTGAGACAAATTTCTACCAGATTGGAAGTAGTAGAGACTGCTCAGAGAAGAGGACAACATATTGAAGATACAAGTGATGAAGAAGGAGATGAACAATATTAGGAACCAACAATAGAAGAACATAACAATGGTGCACAACCAGAGTTGAATCATGATGAGGAAATGTTCATTATATCTTGACTAATGTTAATAGGAGACCTCATTTCAACCCACCTGATTACCATGGAAACCTAGATGCTGATGAGTTGATAGATTGGATCACAAAGATGGACAAGTATTTTGAACTTGAAGGAACTAATGAAGAGAGGAAGGTAAAGTATGATTGTACTAAGTTGAAAGGAAATCTACCCCTATGGTGGGAACATTTATAGACAGATAAGAAACAAAGAGGAAAAGACAAGATTAAATCTTGGGATAGGATGGTGAATAAGTTGAAGGCTAATTTTTTGATTGAGGACTATCAAGTAAGTTTGTTTAGAAATCTGCAAATTTTGAGGAAATGAGACCTAAGTGTTAAGAGTTATACTGAAGGGTTATGCAAGCTGAACATCATATCAGGTCATATAGATGATGAGGCTAAACAAGTTTCTAGGTATCTTAATTGTTTAAGAATTTCCATAAAAGATGAAATCAGTCTATTGCAGGTTAGGAGTGTGAAAGAGGCTTACAAGTGGGCCTTGAAGGCTGTAGAGAAGCTGAACAAAAAGAAAGAAAAAATAAAGAGGAAGAGGTGGACTATTTCCAAGAGGTATAGGTAGATCTTCAGTTGATCAAGGAAAAATTGAATTAGAAGTTAAGGACACCGATTGGTATAGGAGGAATGACATAAGTTCCTACCAAAATGAAGGGCAAGGTAGTGGTGAAAGGAGGAAATTTAGTGGCACTTGTTTCAAATGTGATGAAGCAGGACACAAAGCCTTTGAATGCAAGCAAGGTAACTCTGAGAAGAAGGCAGAGAGCAGTAGGGGAACACCATTTGTTGATGAAGAGTCCACTGGTTCAGTGAACAATAATCAAGCAGAGGAAGGTGCAGCCTTGATTACTAGGAGAATCATATATCATGGAGAACAAGAGAAGGATTCTATACAAAGGAAGAATTTGTTTAGAACCATATGTAAGGTGAATAAAAAGGTGTGTAATGTCATTATAGACAGTGATAGTTCTAATAATCTTGCTTCAGAGGAGTTGGTTGACAAACTGAATTTGTAGAGGATGAAGAATCCTAAACCCTATCAGATTGCATGGATATAAAATGAACACAAGGTACTAGTAAGTGAACAAAGGCTAGTTAAATTCAAGATTGGGAAGTATTATGATGAGGTTTCATGTGATATTATGTCTATGGATGTGTGTCATGTCTTGTTGGGTTGACCATGGTAGTATGATAGACAAGATATACATTATGGTAGAAAGAATGTTTACACTATTGTTGCTAATGGGATGAAACAAAGTTTGTTACCTTTAGAGGAACCTCTTAAGAGTGAAGTCTGTACTAGTGTGAGAATTTTTCATGTGGATGGAAGGAATATTTTGGATGGCATGAAGCATAATAATGTGTGTTTTTCTTTAGTACCTAAGGATCCCAAGAAGAATATCTTGGTAGAAGAACATCTTAATGAAATCACTGGATTGTTGAATGAGTATGTTGATATCATATTTGATAATGTACCTGATGGATTACCACCGGTTATAAGTATTATTCATTGCATGGATTTGATACCACGAGCTAGCCTGCCTAATAAAGTAACATATAGGATGACACCGACAGAGAATGATTCAATAGGAAAGTGCAAGATTTTTTGCAGAAAGGGTTGGTCAGAGAAAGTTTGAGTCCATGTGCAGTTCCTACATTTTTAGAACCTAAGAAGGATTGACAATGGATAATGTGTACTAATTCCAGAGCTATCAATCATATTACTATAAAGTATCATTTTCCTTTTCAAAGTATGGATGATTTTATGGATTGTTTGAGTGGAGCTAAGTATCTCACTGAGATAGGCTTGAAGAGTGGGTATCGTCATATTAGAATCAGAGAAGGAAATGAGTGGATAAACTACATTTAAGGAAAATGAAGGATTGTATGAGTGGTTGGTAATTCCTTTTGGATTGTCTAATGCACCGAGTACTTTCCTGAGGCTAACAAATGAAGTCCGAAAGAAATTCTTGGGTAAGTTTGCCATTGTGTATTTGGATGATATCTTGATTTTTAGTAAGAGAAAAGAGGAACATGTGATGCATGTTAAACAAGTATTGCAAAGGTTAAGGAAAGAAAAGTTGTTGATAAACATCAAGAAGTGTAATTTCATGAAGGAGGAGCTAGTATAATTGGGATTTGTAATATTTTCTGAAGGATTGAAGATGGATCTAGATAAAGTGAAGCCATTGTTGAGTGACCTACAACAAGGAATGTTAGAAAGGTAAGATCATTTCATGTGTTGGCAAGTTTCTATCGGAAGTTCATTAGGAACTTTAGTTTAATCTGTGGAGTGATGATTGAAACTATGAGAGGAGATAAAAAAAAAGAGTTCAAATGGACACATGGAGCACAAAGAAGTTTTGAGTTATTGAAGTATAAGGTGATAGAACAACTGGTATTATATTTACCTAATTTCAACAAGGTATTTCAAGTAGACTGTGATGCTAGTGAAAATACAATTGGAGTTGTCTTAACTCAAGAAGGAAGACCTGAGTTTATGGGTTGGCGAGCACTGCTCCCACAACCTTGCCACCTCCTGAAGTAGTAGAGGTTACTATATCACCTCCTAATGTGGTCGATGTACATGATACCACTCCTTCACCACCAAAGAGGACATCGTAGACTGAGACGGTAAAGGCAACATAGATTTCTATGAGAAGGACAAGGTCCTCCAAATAAAATTCACCACCTAAAAGATAGAGAACTGGTGTAGAAAAGAAAGGAGTAGAAGAGAAGAACCTAGAAGAAAATAAAGAAGAAGAGAAGAAAGAAGAAAAGAAAACTGAGGAGAAAATTGCTGAGAGACAACTTTGGAAACCAGATCTAAGGATGCTAGCAAAGAGAATAGTCAATCAATGACAGTTAAATCAATTTCGAAAATACTATGACATGTACAATGACATTTACAAATTTATAATTGAAGACATAATCATTAATCACATGCTTATGTTAAAAAATAATCTACTTGAAATGGAAGGAAAAATTCAAGACTTGTATGAAAAATTAGAGGTAAGGAAGCAACTAACACTTAAGGAAGATGATCAGATAAGGATAAAGGCTAATACACTTCTAGTTGTTTCATCTGATGAACATGAGAGAATATTGAAAGCCATAAATCCCCTGATGACAGTAAAAGCAAGATTGATAAAAATTATGGGCAGAAAGTATGATGAGGTTATAGAGGATACCCAAAAAGCTATTGATAAGGTACTAATGGAAACAAAACCAGAAATGCCTTCACCTCCTAAGCACAAGGATAATAAGCCCAAAACTATTATGAGAGGAGAGTCCTCTAAACCCACATAAATAAAAATTAACTCATCTAAGGATGGAGATGATAATAGTTAGTTTTTCAGCACAGCTAAGTAACCAGACTTTTTTGGTGTTGGTGTGCCTATGTCTTTGGACACTTTGTAAGATATTAGTGACCATTTTCAAGGGAATGTAGATATTTTTACTGAGGTAGATGGAAGAGGTGAATAGAGTGTAGTAAAATGACTGAGACAGAGAAGGAAGAAGCCACTAAGGAAGATCTGAAAGAAAGTTTAGTTGTGGATAAGAAGGAATACAAAACTAAGGTTGAAGTAAAACAAGAAACAAATGTATCTATTCATGTCTCTTCAACTTTATTATTCGAAAGTAGTGATAAACCTCTGAATACTAATGTTGATGGTATAGATGAGGATGAATTGATGAATTTATCATACATAGCCTTTACTAAGGCTAATGAGAGATCAAAACAAAGAACAAAGAACAAAGAAGAAGTCAAAGGTACTGGAAAAAGCAGTTGATAGTATCAACAAACTTCTACCCCTACCCTTCACTTTACAGGGAAGTGATATAGTGGATAACTTGAACAAAGTCCTTGATGAATTTGATGTTCACTTTGACTCTTTTTAGAAGGTCACAGCCGTTAGAGTTGGAAAAGATTACATTGCAAAGAAGCTAGAAGAGGTATGAAAATAAATCAATTGGGATTTGACTATATTGGATACCATTATTTCTTAAGCAAAGTTTTGCATAACTCATGAAAGGAAATTATACAGCTACCATATAAATCCTCTTGTGCACTTAAAGAGTATAGATAATATCATTCAAAATGAAAAAAAGACACTAGATGAAATGGTAAATAGTTGTGGGTCCTCCTCACAAACTGTCACTGAGTTGGATAAGGAAGTGTCCAAGTTGTTGGACAAAGTTAGTGTGCTTGAGACTGAGAAATGGAGAGTGTTGGGAAGATTTGGTGTTTTGAGGAATCTAATGACTCTGAAACTATCAATTCTGGAGAAACACCTTTCAGATATGGAGACAACGAAGAAGGATCTTACTAAAGACATGCCTACAAAACTGAAGGCCGCTGAGATTTCATCTTTTGCTCTGAATGGTTTGATTCATGTTGGTCAGATCTTGGTAAAGACCTGGATAGCAGAAGCGAAGATCTTTGAAACCTCTTTCCAAGATGTACTTCACATTATATGAATTTTTGATGTGCAACCCTACAATTTTGGTACGTATATAGTTATATGTTTTCCATTGATGTCAAAGGGGGAGTAATGAGTATAAAAATATAGTTAGTCAGTAGTTTGGTATTGACCACTTAGTCATTTTTCAATAAGTGTTTCCATCAATGTCAAAGGGGGAGATTGTTGGCAAGTGGCCTGATCAACATAGAATAGAGGTTTCCATTTATGGAAACACTACTCATTGGCATGATTTCTTGAAGTACAATCTAGTTTTGGATATTTAGTTTTGTAAAAATGACTAAGTCTAGGAAGCAATTAACAGGGTACAGTTACACAATTTTGATTAGCGAGTACGGTATGCATTGAACTAAGTCATGCAAGCTTACAAGAGTGTACTATGAGATGTAATATACCTTAATTTAAGGTTTCTTTCATTTTGGAGTTTACTGGATAGAGTTACAACTTGTTGAAGTTATGTGAAGACAATGTAGGAGTGATGCAGGGCAGATGAGTGGTCGCGATGATTAAGGGAGTATTTTGTTGAATCCATAAGTGCTACTTTGGATTTGGATTGGGTCCTACCCTATTTTTGTTTATGTATGATCATTGACTATGTATTTTCTAATTGGTTAAGTGTTGGACACATTTTGTAATGTACTTGTGAGTCGACTGGAAGAATCTTTTGGGATCAAGTATATAAGTAAAGTTGTTTTATGATGCAAAGATTTGTGTGGAGTGTGTAGATGCATTGTGATGTCAGAATCAGATAGTAGATGTTGCAAGATTTAACTAAGACTACTTGAGCATAGTAGCTCTTGTAATAGTTCATATTGATAAATCTATATAACAGACAGTTTTGTTTTGTAAGAGCAGTGAGCTCCTTGTATACCCCTAATAAGGTTTCTATCCTTTAACATGGATATGTACTAAATGTAATATTCAACTCCTAACAGGGACACTATACTTTTTAGTGCATCATTTTTGGCTATCATCCCCATCAGGTTTTTCCCTTGGCCAAGGTTTCCTTGTGAAAAAATCATGGTATTATGAGTTGT
Source organism: Thuja plicata (assembly GCA_018584345.1). Taxonomy (NCBI): domain Eukaryota; kingdom Viridiplantae; phylum Streptophyta; class Pinopsida; order Cupressales; family Cupressaceae; genus Thuja; species Thuja plicata. The sequence continues at coordinate 1,523,811 of MU227597.1, read as the reverse complement.
TTACTCTATGTGTATATTATTCTTATTTCAATAATTGCATGGTTAAGCTTGAAATTGTTAAGTTTGAAATTAAAGTATCGTAATACTGATTCACCACCCCTCTCAGTATTACTAATCCTAACAATTTATTCATATTATTGACCTTTATGACTTAGCGCATACATGTTCCTTTGTCATTGATGTCAAAGGGGGAGAGATATTCATATGAAAAATAAGTATGTCATATTGTAGATATTGTTGGTAGTACTGTTGATTTTTTTTGTGCATTGATTTAATTTTTTACATCATATATTTCCATCAATGCCAAAGGGGGAGATTGTTAATGTATTGTTTATATTGTGCATATATGTGCTAACATTAATGTTTTTTCATTGATGTCAACATATTCCTACTATTGGTGACAGTGTTCCTGGTTTGTTCAGTGAGATGATTTTTGTGGTACGACTACTATATTGAATAAAAAATGATGTGAAGCTAGAAATGTGTTGAGGGATGTGTTTACTTGATTTAGTTCAAGTGGTAAAGGTTCACATGATGATTTGAGTGAGTTGCAAATGATTTATCAGATAATGGTGTTTTGGTTGTCAAGAAGTGTTAGTGTTATAGTTATTGGATTGGTGTGGATCGGTTATGTAATATTCCTTGTTGCTAACCTAGTGGTGAGTTTAAGACATGAATGTGTGTCCTAAAATTGAGTGGTTCATGATTTGGATGATGGCAAGATATTTTTATTTTATGATAGTGGTTGTTGATTAGTGTTCCTGGTGAACAAAGTAGAGATGAGTGTGATTTATGAGACAAAGTTGTTCATGTTGATGTCGTGGTATTTCATGTTGCTTGCTGATGTTTCTTGATCATATCATATTCGTGTTGTTGGATCACATTGGATTATGTGATCATAATTGAAGATTCTCATGTGGCATATTGATGTTCTTATTATTCTTGGCCGACATGGTGGTGTAGCCTTTTGCGATGGATTGTGGCGTGATTTATGGATCTGGAGTGTGTTCAAGGATGTTGTTATGGATAATTGTTATGTATTAACCAATATTCAATGGATCGCATTGTGTACTGATATATATTGAATTAATATTTTTTAATTAGGTCCTTGGCTGACCTAGTTGAGATAAATTGATGTAATGTATATAAATATGTAATCATTTGTAATTGTGAAAAGAGAGAGAAAGTGTGTGTTGGACCAGAGATTCTGAAGAGAAGAGGTATGAGTGGAATCTACAATTGAGGCAAGATTTGATGTGATTCATTGTAACTATATTGGCATATCAGAGATGTTGTTTTTTCAGTTTGAGATTTTGGACAATATGTCCTTTATGATTTAAGATCAGAGATTTTCGTAAGGTAGTGAGCCTTCCTTGGGATTGTGATCCTTGTTTTAATTGAGTAGTGAGCTCTAGGCAGTGTGCCTGAATGTATGTGCATTCCTATTTGTAATACTCCTAACAGGTTATATTGCTTTTAGCAGAGTACAATCATCTTGTGGGTTTGATCCCCACCATGGTTTTTTCCCTAACAAGGTTTCCACGTCAAAAATCTTGGTGTTATGTGTTATTTATTGTGTTGTGCTCTTGTATTCATGTTTATCATTCAGATCTAAGATTAAGTTTTTAATTTGGTTAAAGGTCTTGATTTTTTGGACACAACTGATTCACCCCCTCTTAGTTGTGTGTGCTACATTAATTCTAACACTCTGGATGCTAAGAGAGGGGGGTTGAATCAGCATAAACCAAAATCATACCTGAGTAAACAACTCACTTCAATATTCACCACATAAGATATTAAGAAAATAATGAACACAACTAGAAACACATGAACACCAAGATTTATATGTGGAAAACCCAAACTGCAAAAAATCACAATGAGAACTTGCTCGCAAAGTTAATTCACTGATGTATATAGTCTTATTAAAAAGATAGTATAAGCTCACTGCTCCACACTTGCAACCAGAGGCTCATTGCTAATATGACAATGAATATAGATAGGAGCTCACTACTATAGACTTGCAGACAGAGGTTTATTGCCAAATTAGCAAGATACTACAAAAAACTTGTGCACCCATGAATCATTATCCTGGGGATAAGGTATATACAATCTTCACAATAGATAAGGATAAATTATCCTGATAATGCAACTGATTTGCACAAGATTGTCAACCTCAACAACACACTGTTACTACCTTTTATTCTCTTCCACTATCACAATATAAAAGCCTCATAAACCGATCTCTATTCTTTTGAAAATATACAAATATATCTTCACTGGTTCACCTACTTCTCATTGTCTTACATACTTATTGCCAAAGCACAAACAATAACTATATACAAGATAGATCATTGGAGTTTACAACAAGGTCGACCGTGCAAAAAGAAAATTAAAATTAAGTTGCAAGTCAGCCATGGAAACAAATAATTACATTAAGGTCTCATGCTAGAATTATCCATACCAAAACATAGATCATACTTAACATGGACCTAATCAAATAAGAGATAAACATTAAATAGATAGGTCACACATAACACAAACCTATCCAAATAAGAGATAGACATTAAATACAATACCCAAACCAAAAATATGAAGCATGATCCTTTCCAGTAGAAAGAAGGACCATGAACATGCTACATATAGCCCAATGCCAGATCCACAATTACTGGAACAACTTCCATAGCCATCTCAAATGTGCAGTAACACATTGCCCAAAGAACCACCTAACTACCAACTACATCCAGACCTCCACACGCTATGGTGAAATATAAACACCATGTTAGAAACCATGTCACACGAAAATAGTCCACATAAAAAGCCACCACACCACATTTATGGACAAGACCATAAATTGGTGATAACTGAAACACTTAATGACATTGTTTTTGGATCACCAGGAAACACCACAACCAAGACCAAATCTAGAAACGATTCAAATTATATCTACATATCTTCAACCTTTATTTTTGGAGTGGAAACCTTCTAGAAGATACAATTGTAAGCATCTGTAACTGTAATTTTTTTTATCTGCAACTGTCTATCTCTATCATTGAATGACAGACATTCGGACCACATTGAAATCTGAGTATAAGAATATAACATTCAAGAAATGACAAACATCATTCTCATAATCTTCATAATACATACCAGTCTTCAACTATTTTGAATACATACTTGTCTTCCAGTCTTCCACTGGTCTATAGGTTCAGAAGCACTAACATGTTCAACACATAACCTTACTTCTTTCCAGACCAACATATATAACTCAAAATGCCATCAAAAAATACTTTCAGACACAAGTGTAAGAGAAAACACCTCCAACACCTTCATACCACATAGTGTTTGACATCAATGACAACAAATAACCAAACATATATTTCCAATAGTTATTGAATGGAATAAAATCAACACATTTCTAGGTCTCCACACATTAGTAGATAATTTCAATTTGGCTACCAATTTGGGATGATATGTAGTGTAGCATTAAAAAAGAAGAAAGAAAAGAGGAGTGTTATAAGTATTAATTTTAAACCACCCTAGTCTTTTTATGCACATTAAGGGAAGAGAAAGAAGGATCTCCAAATATGACCTTCAAGGGAACCCAAATTAGATTAGCACAACGCAAATGGATGTAGGGGTACTAATGCAAAATTCAAGTCCTTTCAAGGGTGAATATCTAGAAGATCTCTTTTTCTTGTGTTTTTACTTTCCCTTTATTATTTGTTGATTGATATTGATTAATGCCAATTGAGATTGTTTGTGTTGGATTAAATGACCCGAGGCTAGTTTATTGATTAAATGCAATGCAAGTAAAATAGAAGTACATGTAAAAATCAAGCACATAAAAAGACCTCATCTAATATATCAAAGTAAGTGCTATGAAATGATAAAGAGGACATTTGAGTCACCTTGAGGGCTAGTAGAGGTCACAAGATTATATCTAAAAATGGAGTGGCAGACTGCAACAGAAACAGAAACCGCACCGGATCCGGAACCTGCAAGATGAAATCTGTCGAATGTGAAAATTTGAAGGTTCCAGCAACAGGTCGACTTGGAGGACCTACAAGTCACACTTGGGTACAGATCGAGGTCAAACTGTACCTACACTGTCAAAAATCTGAGATCCAAATGTCCGACAAAAACAGTAACCTAAATCAGCCGAATCTGATCCTGGAAACTTGAAAACCTACATATCTACTCCTACACACAAAAAATGGAATTTGTTGGGGGGAAGGGGCTTTCCTTGGTCAAGCCCCTGTTTAGGAATTAACCTTGAATGAAATTAAATCATGTAAAAGAAAGAGAAATGTAAATATTCACCTTACTTGTCAAACCTTCATGGATGAATTCGAATTCGCTACCCCCAAAGATGCATAATGCTTGTATGTAGAATGTAGGATGTTGAATGTCTTCACAAATACAATAGATCTACAAGTGTCAAATAATAGATTATGGATGTAAGTATGCTGGAATGCTTGAATGTTTGTGCAATGTTGATGAATGTAGATCTCCTCCCTAGATAACCAACTCCACTATCTCCAATGAAGAAAGAAGCTAGATCTATGGAAGAAAATGCATGTTTGGTTGGATGGAATGAATGCCTTCAATGAATCCTTGCTTTGCGTGAACTCCTTGAATGCACCTTGAACTTGATAGCTTGTAATTGATGGCTTAATAATGTAATAAATTTTTCTTGTAAAATTTCTTCGCTTATTGAATTTGTGTATCCTCAAATGAAGTCAGTAGGCCTCCTTTTATACCAATTTTGGGAGTCAAAACAAAAAGGACCGACTGCACTGGACGGAAAAATATGAAAACCCCCGAAATGGGCCTGAGTTCCCACGAAACCAATGCCTCAGGTACAAGTTGACTTCGACCTATATCCTAGGAGGCACAATCCATGTAAAAAGCGTCAAGATCTAGAGTGTATAAAAGAAACAGACAAAAATTGAGGAAAAAATGACAAATCAAGCATAAATGCATCCATGTTCTAGGAGATCACTAAATTGGGGCCTAAAAAGGTATTTGAGCTTCCAAATTAATGGGTGCTAACTTTTAAGATGATACATGTAGAGCTCGTTTTAATTTGGGTACCATGACATTAGAAAAGTTCTTTGTAAAAGTGACTAGTGAAAATTGGGTCACAATCACAAATAATGACTAGTTAATATGTGAACATGCTATTCAAACTACAAAACTTATCACACATTCGATTAGAAAGCAGACACTAGATGAACTTATGTTGCAAATAATATCCATCTCGTGAAAAATCAGACTTTGAATATAAGGGTGAGTGAAAACTTGATGGACAAGGTGTTCAATGTGACTATCTTGCTAGTGTCTTAATGTAAGTCATTGATCCAAGTTGATGTGGGTAATTACAAGATACTCAAAGAATATTATTTTCACACTAGTGAGATAAGGTTTTTTTTTGCAACATTGTGTTGGCCTTTTTTTTGTAGGTAATCTCATAGTCATAATTGATTAGGAGAAGATATTTATTGATGCAAAAAATACTTGAGGTTGTGATGGTCAATTTTAATGTAAAAGATTCTACCAACAAGATGCAACACCATTTATCGATGACATGGAGAACGGTGAGAATTTCTTTCTTATTGATGGAATGTAAGCAAAAAATTTAATGCATTACTTTCAGTGATGAAATTTCTGGAGAGAGAGAGAGAGAGAGAGAGAGAGAGAGGTTTGACTTCTTCCTTTCTCAAAACAAAGATCTAAACTAGACATTAAAGAGTGATTTTAAATATATTTATAAAACATTAAATTTAAAATATTTTTATGGTATATTTTCTTCATCAAAATAAAGACCTATACCCAAATTAAAAGATCATTTCTTAAAAAAAAAATTAAATATCAAATTCAAAATACTAATATAAAATTAAATATTCAATATATAATTTGGATACGAATACGATATATAAATAATATTAACAAACCTTAATATTATTATAATTTATTTTCCTTTTAAGTATTTTTTTTATGAGTATTTCCTCTAAGTATTAGTTAATAATAAATAAATAATTGTAGCCTTTGATGACATAAGGGTGTCGTCAACATAACGTGAAACTTCACGGCTTTATCGTTTGATAATAATAATAATAATTTTAATGAAGTGGAATCCACGAGTTAAGGCTTAATGTGATAACCACTTTAGTATTTGATAATAATATTTCGATGGAGTGGGACCCACAATTAGGGCATGGATCGTTGTATTTTCTTCTAAGTGGATGACAACAAAAGCTTTTAGACTTTTATGAGACTCTCCATGTGCTTTGGATACGAAAATTGTGTTGTGGGATTACGACATATAAATGAATGAAGAAATATCTATTTGAAGAAGGTACCAAAAAAAGATAAAAGTGCAAAGACGTGGAACCCCATTCCCTCCCTTAAAGTAGCAAACTTGATTTGAAAGGTAACGAAATCATATTAGTGATTATTGAATTAATGTTTGTATGGAAGGATTGTTATGTTTGTTGGTTCAATATTATGTTTTGTTGTAGGTATCAATAATTATGTAGGAGAAAAGTATAGTAGGCTTAACTTTGGGTAAAATTTTATGGGTGTATTTGAGTTGGCGTAGTAGTGGGATGGGTAGTCAATGTTTCATGTTTGTGAGCATCACCGAGATGCAATGAGTGCTAAGTGGACCATTCATTCTCATGACACATGAGTTATTATGAACTACTACTCATGAAACATGGGTCAATGAGTTTGACTTAAAAACTACACATTGAATCTTGATAGCAATATAATAATTTGACTTGTGGAAAATATCTTCTACTTATCTATTTTTTTCTATTTAATTTATGTATATTGAGATCGTTTTGGAAGTTAATTTGATTTAGTTTTTTTATAACATTTGGTGTGAATAATAAAATTAATCTTTAATTTATTTTAGTTTAAAATGCTTTTGAGTAATTCATTTTATAGTCATTTACACACTTTGAATTGGATCATAAGTATACATTTATTTGCACTTGCAACTTCATCCTCCACATTCAAACATCCTTTCCCACCTTCCTAACTCGACCCTTCCAAAAATGTCAAGTGTTGTATGTTAAATTAGGAGACAAATAATTCAAATTGGGCACCTAAAATTAGTATGCACAAACAATCCATATGATATTAATTCTTATTAGAGTATAAAACACATTATTTAGTTGAAAGTTTAATTCCTCTATAAATCTGACTTATTTTGGTATTTTGAGATCTTGGGAGCTCTGGGATTCGGAGTTTGGGGAACTATGAATCCTTTGATATGCATGGTTTAGTACTTAGGATGCCCGGGGTCTATGATCCTGAAGTGATAGGTCTATTGCTCAACTTTAGGGGTTTGGGGACTAAGTTTCTGTTGACAGGACTTTGTGATCGGTCTCATCAACATATGTAAGTTGTCACCAGGTACCAAGGTACCGACCAACTTCGCCTGTAAAGGTTGTCCGGGGAATAAATTCTCCAGGCCTTCAAGCACCTGAGTGTCGGGTCTCGACAATGCGGGGAGCTAAGTTGGGTGTGTGATTGTTTTGTTCGGGGGATAGTTGGTTTTTGGCTTGTCTTCTCCGGGGATTTCGTTAGTAGGTCGGGGTGTCCTACAAGCATGCATTAGTTTACCAAATAAACTTCAAAAGATACGCCAGAGTTAGGAGTTCATTCCTTCTACTTATAGTTATGCTAAATATTTCAAACATCAACCATGCTCTAATGAACTATACTAAATACTGAACATATACAGAACCAGCGATTCATACATATTCAATAGCAAGGGAAAAGAGGTCGTTAATCTACTTAAAACACTAGAGCAAAGGACATTAGAAACATACAGCACAAAAGAATGTTAACTCAGAGATTTGAACGCCAACAACATCACCACCAGAATTCTTCCTTCTTCATTAACAAGTTTCCAGCATCACTGGTGTGTACATCAATGGCTCCAAGAGAGCATCTAACTACTGAGAACTATTGCAAACTACTGAGCATTGAGCTCTGCAACTACAAGAAATGAAAATGCTAAATGCTAATAGTATGGACTGCAAAATCATCAATCTTGTTGACCCTTGAAATGAGGTCAGACTTGTTATTTATACACATACTTTCCCTAAAGTTAACCTAATCTAGCTTTACACTCCAACAATAAAATACAATATCTGGTGGCCAGTACTACCTACACCACTTTACAACTACCTCGAAAAGAGAAGAGGTCTGACAGATCGGAAGAAGAAGACAAGAAGAAAGGATGGAAGAATCGACCTCGAGAAGAGCGCCATAGAGAAAATAGAAGAAATCTTATCTTCCCGGAGTTCGAGGCTACATGCCTCATTAATGCGAAATACGGCTCACTGTCTTCAATGCACCAGGTAGTTAATGCTGGAGCAGCGCCTTGGGAAGATCACCTGCCAGGGCCATCCCTCAAACTTATGTGCCTTGCTGGGGTCACCTACTTTATGACACCCCTATTTCTTGTTGGCTAGTGATCGGTCGGCTTTGGGGAACCTGGAAATGGGTCACTGAAAGAATACAAAACTGTTGGATCCAAAATTCTGGAGTTCGGGAGCTTACGCTTAAAGAATAATGAATGCTCAAAATACATCCTGCTGGTGATAATCCCCAGAATTCGGAGAACTTTATTTTCCTTTACTGTTCTTGAATGCCTCCAAGACTTGGCTGATGCCATCTTCATCTATGTCCTTAATACTATTACACCAGTCTTGGATAGCCTCGAACTTCTCTTCAACTTATCCGGCCCCGTTCCAGAACTCATCTACTAATTTTACGAAGTCATGAGCCCAGAGAATCATCTTCGATATTCTTGATAGCTTCCCTCCGTCAAAGTCTCTAGTAGACTGATACTAGGACTCCATCAACTCCTCATATTTACTGAGGACGTATTCCTCTAGAGCACATGTTCTGGTGGTGAAGGGGTCGACTTGTGACACCCTTACAATGAATGCTTTGAATAGGTCCAATGGGTACCGAACTGCCGTGACTTTCTCCCTTAGGGTCGTGACCAGTTGCTTGCATATCTCAATTTTGAGGTCAAGTCTGGAGTACTAGGCCCGGAGGAATTCAAAAGATTCCTCTCCCAAAATTCTCATCTCTGTGACGGCTTCTTCCCCGGAGTTGATGACTTCATCTAACCCAGTCTTCCACCCTTCATATTTCTCCAAGTTTTCTTCCCATATAACAATGGCATTGGTTACTTGGCCCAAGAGATTTTTGGCCAAGTAAAGGTCCGGGAGTGATACATCTAAAAATTGCCTTACAATCTTTATCTGCTTGATGATCCACTTGTCCACAGTCTGTGCCTTCTTCTTCATGGCCCTAAGAGCATCCATGTCACCCTGTAGAAGCGGTGGTCTGGAGGTGGAAGCTTCCAGATGGATCTCAGCCAGGGGCTGTGTAAGCTCTGCTAGAAGTCTGAGGAGATTTTTGTTCTTTTCTCTTTCCTCCTTCAACTTTTGGGCATGTTTATCATACCGGGCCTATACCGCCCAGGTCATCTCTCATAGCAGGTCTAACTCTCCCTGCTTATCTCTCCGCGCCAGAGGCACCTATGTGATTGCTTAATCTTTAGCTCTTGTAGTTGTCGCATCTGTATATGGGGGAAGTGTTGCAATTATTGCAATTGTGCTTCCTCCTAGACCGGTCTGGAGGTTATGGACTGTCCAGGTCTTTTTAGGCTTCTTGGCCTCTGCGTTCTGGGCCATCATCTCGGTTAGGGAGAGTGGAACACTTTTCATTGCTGTCGGGGCCTTTCTCTTTCTAGATTCCCCCAGCCATTATGGCGACTGGGGTAGTTTTGTTGCTAAGGCCTGAGTATTGGGACTCCTTTCGAAGTCCAACGGTGCATTCTCGGTATTTGCAATTTCATCGGGCTCTTTCTGCCTTTTCCTGTTCCTTTTCTTTAGAGGCCTCAGTGTCTTCTGCCCTATTGGCACCCTTATCCGTGATGTTCGGGACCTCATCTCTGCTAACATCAGCATCACCTGTATTATCAGGGATTTCCCCATCTTTCTCAACATCTGGTGAATTGACATTTATATCTTCAGGGATTCTCCCCTCATCTTGCTTCTATTGTTGTTCTTCGACGTCATTTGCCAGGACATCCTTCTCCATTGGAACATCCTCCAGAGGTGGTGGAGGTGTCTGGCCAATGTTTGACTGCTGGGCCGCTAAGACCACCTCGTCGAATGTACTCTAGGGCACTTGATCACCCAAAGTAACCAAAGGCACTTGAAGCGTGACGGTTGGAGGTACAGTTGATCCCATAGGTTTGGTTTTCCCAATCATCAATTGCTTGTCTATTGTTTGCCTTGATTTTGTCTCGGTCTCCTGGACCAGTGTTTCCTCCTGTTCAGGTTCCTTTTGTGCTTCTTCTTGGACTTCCTGCTTTGCGACAACTTCTTTCTCTAGGATCTCTTCCTCAGCGGGGATCCTTTCCTTCTCCTGGGTGGAAATTTATTCCATCGCCTCGTCTATTTCCTCATGCAGGTTCATGAGCTCATCTGTCCCGAAAATGTCATCAAAGTCATCGTGCAGGGAGAGATCTCTGAAATATCATCCAGTTCGGGGGAGTCCGAATTGAATTCCACTGGGGGAACATTGGGCATGTCGGGGCCCATGTCTGTGCTTGGGGTCGGGTTTACCTTCTGCTTCTTCTTTCTTTGTAATGGGGCCTCGACACCCAGAATGTTTGTAGACTCTGCCTCAGAAAATGTCTGCCTGCTCATTAGTGTTTCCAATGAAGGGGATCCCGCCACGTGGGCGGATCCCACTAGAGTTGCCAGGAGACCATGGGAAAGCTGAGCGCTTATCTTCTAGCTCGTTACCCTAGATGCTTCCACCTATTCATGAATTTGTGCCATCATGGGGAGCAGATCTTGGGAAGGCACTTGGGCCGAGGCACTTTCTTTCTCCTTCCCTTTGCTTTTGCTTGGTCTAGCGGCCCCGGAGGTTTAAGCAGACCTCTGCACAATTGGGCCTTTACGGGTGCTCCTCGGACACACCCGCTCAAAATACTTATGACTATTATCTATAATGGGGCGACATACATCTTCAATTGTTAGGTTCTCTGGGGTGCCCCAATCCACCAGAGGGAGATCCAATTTGTCGATACCCCGCTCTTTATATGTTGGGTCCTCTAAAGGCCCATCGTCTGTAAAATATTTTGGGAAGCCCCGAAGGTTGAGGGCCTTCATTAAACCTTTGGACATGCGGGAGTGATGCCAGGCCTGAAGATCAAAACTATCCTAGCAATCTGCCCATAAATCTTCAATATCATCTTTGTGTGGCGTAGATGCCCAGGGTAGCGCCTCCCTTATTTTTCCTACTGGGTCAAAATTGCTTTTGGTATGGTGGAATTTCGCCAGTCCCAGAATCTTTAACTCATTGTTGGCCTCCTTAGCCACCATGAGACTACAAGAATAGTTCCCTCAAACCATCGAGAATGAAATTGATACGACCTTTTTCAAGGCAAAGAATGCATGGAGCTCCAGGATCTGCCTGCAGAACTCCAAAAGAATAATCCTATCCCTGCAATATCTGGGGAGTGGTAGGGTTTCCTGGAGAAACCGATCACCCAAATATATGTATGCTGATAGAATTGAATAAAATAATTATCGTAAGTGCTTACTAGGTTCATCACCTCCCGTGACAACTGGTACCCAGTGTCCCGAGTAAGTGTCAAAATGTTGTGGTAGACAAACGCATTGTTTACCCTTCAAAAATTAGGGAAGCTAAGTTCCCACTGAACCTAGGGATAATGTTCCCATGGCACCAACTGGTCAAGCCCATTCCTGAGAATGCCCACTGTCTTCAATCCTTGAAAAGTGGGTCTTTGTTGGGCTAGTGCCCACAATACATAGGATGTCATGTAGAATTTTGAATTCTGGAGGACACTCTTTAGTTGCGCGTCTACATGATTGCCAATGATAGCCGCCTAATTGAAGGTCTGACTGTGGGTGGTGATGTAGTAGAGAAAGTAATGCATCCATGCTAAAAATTCTTAGGCACGGGGCTCTCCAAAGAGCCTGCATAGAAATATGATTCCCACTTGAATACATTCTTTAAAGTCCCCGTGGGGAATTTCCAGCCTCATCTTTTTATAGTCCCTCCTTGGGGACTTCAACCAGTGAGTGTTGAGATGTTGCCAGGTGAGGAGGGATGCTTCCACAAACTCCTTTAGTGACACAGACCGGGAGAGAATAATGCCCCCTTGAATTGGGGGAGCCCCAGCCCCGAAGCAAAAGTGGCAACATCCAAATTGACGATGGGCGCCAGATAGTGTAGTGGTCGAGGATCAGCGAGCAAAACAACCCAGGTGGGATTGTTGTAGAGCATTGCTAGTTGAAGTATCAGCTTTGATGCTTGCATCAAGCAGGGAAAACTTGTAGCCTTGATAATTCTGGAGGTAACTATGTACTTTTCCATATCATCTCCGGTGGTCCTCTGTTGGTATATGGCTTGGACCAAGCCCTGCATTTCAGCCCATAGTCCAGGCTTTGTATCTGTTATTTCCTGCAGCTTGGAGTCCACCTTGGACCCCACAAGAGCCCCCTCCCTTAGGTATTTGGAGGTTAATGGTAATTTGGACAACATCTTCTCGGCCTTAGTTTTCATGGCCGCTCGAGTGGAGGTAGTTAGAAGCTCTGGAATTTCAGGAGGAGTTGTCACTTTAGACATGTTGATGGGTTATCTACAACCTGCAAGATCGAAGAACCGTCAACACTCATAATATGATAAACAAAATACAACTTTTTAGGGACTGGGAATTCACCACCACTTCGCACCTGTTCAAAAAGTATTAGTATGCATCAAAATGAAATAATATCAAAGTTAACAAGGATTGGATTCTAACCAACGCCCGAGGGCTTAGGATATTAGTTTAGGAAACACAAATGGGATGAAGACCCAAGGAATTCTCAGCACCCAGAGTCCGGAGAAACTAGCCATTGTCGATGTGACCGACAACAATCCGTACTTGGCTGGCATGGGTCATCATGTGGCCACGCGACAGGCGGCGTAAAGGCTCTTAATGGAAACAAGTGGGCTGACATGAGGGAAATGAATGCTAGATGGGTTGTGTTTTGAATGCTTGTTCATGGGGAAATTAATCCTGCCATTAAGACAACATGACCAAGGAGAGAGAAAGATTCCATGGCTTGACCGGGTGAGGTGCCGAGTTCAAGCCAGGCAGGCACCATGAGGGCAAGCTCAACAAATTGGGTTGAAACATAAAAGGGCACGATGAGCTCACCATAAAATGAGGAGGATATACAAAAATTATAGAGGGCCAAAGCACAACTCACGGTCCAACCCAAGAATGACCTATATATATCTAGCTACACCTAATTACAAAATGTACAGGAATTTACATTCTTTTACAACTGCATAGAGGGTGGACAACCCTCTGGTAGAGCTATCCCACCAACGGGAGGTGACAACAGACAAGCAAAAATGAAACAAAAGAAAACAAAACAAAACCAAAATAGAAAACCAAGAAACGCACACGAACAAACAATGCAAAAGCTAGGAAGAAAAAAACCAGAAAGGAGAGCCAAAGGACCTACCTGAAAACATGAAGAATGTGAGGAGGACAAGCACAAGAGGTGCTCTACAACTAATTCGCCTTCGAGTGACTACAAACCAACACTGTTAATCACTTCTAATCAACCGTTAATCCAGAGAGAAAAATGCTGTTGAATCACCTTAAATTGCCTTTGAATTGTTTTACTCGCTCCGAGTGTTTTGATCACGGTAAGTGTGAAAGTGATTGGTAAATCCTATTTATACCCTTAGGGTAAAAACACATTGCTTCCCTCTGCAAAACCCAAAAGGAAAACCTCCAGACTCTGGGCCAGGGGATTACATGCAGCCACATATTCTAACAAAAGAAGACATGATGACAGAGAATCCCAGAGTCCGGGATCAGGCCGACTCAAAGACAAACACACTTTGGGACCGGATCCCAGAGGCAAGAGAAGCAAAGATAAAAGAAAATGACCCTCATGGAAGCAAATTCCAGAGGGAAACAAAAGGAAACAAAAGGGAAACCAAGGAAAGACAAAAAGAAAAAAGGGGGACCCAACATTTTTCCTACAAAATGGAGGGACGGGTATGCATGGCATAACAAATGGTGACCCACTGGGATGAATGCCTTAGCACATTCAAGAACTTTAGAATCTCTGGTTAGCAAAACTGGAATTAGTCTTTACCTAAAGCATTGTGCTTGCAAAGCGTGAGGTGTCTGAGAAAATCTGGCTCATCATTGATTCAATCCTTCGGTCTTTCGTCAGTTGTGAGGTGTGTGCTTTGAAAGAAAATCAAGCCGATGATTTATGGGAGCTACAGAGAAGAGGCACTGAACACATTAAACCTTAAGTGTAGATAAATTTAATAGTGGTACTTCTTTCACCTTGCCACCTAATTTATATTGCCGAATAGGAGATAATGTTCCAGACCCAGGATATCTTTATGATTTTTAGACTTGGCTGATAACCAGTGCAACCGATCTGCCCTCAAGGACCATGCGATTACTTGCTTCTTAGATTTTCTGTTAACCGATGTCCGGACTTTCAAGATATAAATCCAAAGAAGATTACTCATAACCTGTTACCATACGCACATAATAACTCCAGAGTGTAGACAAATTCCACCATGCTAACAATAGATTCCAAACTACCAAAAATACACAAGGTACCATTCCAGGGGCTAGATGTTATGCGAAGCATACCTATTTACAAGAAGAAGACAACATGCTGGGATCCCAGAAGAAACAAAACCAAAAAACAAAAGCAAGCAAGAAAAAGGAAGATGGTCCCGAAGGACGGCCAACAAATTATTTACAAGGACAAGGCACTCCAAATGGAGCATTTACAAGCAAGGACTTTACATATAATACAACTTCAGCCAAACTTACCGCCTACGTCACTCAAGATATTGCTTAAGAACTATCCATTGTCAGGCAATGGGATGGCCTCTCCGATCATAGTATTGAGGCGATAAGTATTTGCCCCGCAGATCTCCGATATCAGATATGGTCTGATCTAGAGCTGTTGAAACTTAGTGTGCTTTCCCTTCTTTTCGCGAGCCTTGTCCCACAGAAGGACCAAGTCCAAAATCTGAAAGGACTTATATTGGGCTCTTCAGTCAAACAGCCATTTAACTATTTCTTGGCGATGCGCAAAGTATTCTAGTGCCGTGTCTCTCTGTTCCTCCATTCTCACCGAGTTCAGAAGCCAAACCTCCACAATGATATCCCGGTTGTTGAATTCCTGCATAAATTGTAAGACGTAGATGTGTAAGTTGATAGGGAATACTGGATTCTGGCCATAAACCAGGTGAAATGGGGATGTCCCTAGGGCTGCCTTAATTCTGATGTGATCTGCCTAGAGAGCGAATCTAAGCTTTTGGTGCCAGTCCTAGGGAATCTGTTCTAACAGATGTTTGATCACCTCCAACAGATTTTTATTGGTGGATTCAGCCACACCATTACCTTGGGGGTAGTAGTTGTTGGAGAACTTTAGGGTGATGTTCCTCTCGTAGGTCCATTCAAGTAATTGCGCCGAAGAAAATTCCAGACCATTGTCACACACTAAAATGACATTTCGAAATGGGTGACTATGTTTTCTTCCAGGAATTTAATGACAACATCTGCCATGTTGTTTTTGCAAGGAATCGCTTCAGACCACCAGGTGCAATAATCGGTAGTAGTCAAAATGTACCGGTGGTTGGAAGATGAGTTGGGGTTGATTTCCTTGATAGAATTGAATTCCCATTGGGTGAAGGGTCTAACTTCAAAGATCACCTGCAAAGGCATGACCGGGTTTCGCTCATGATGTGCCATCGTTTGGCAAGTGTGGCATCTTCTAATGTGAGTATAGACATCCTTAAAGATGTAGGGCCAATAGTATTCAGCCCAGAGGGTCTGATGGGCAGTGGCGCCAGCTAAGCCATGCTCGGTTCCAAATTGCCCATAAAATTCTTCAAAATTTTTTTGCACCTTGGTCTCGATCTATGCACTAGAGGTATACCCCTTCATAGTTCCTGTGAGAAAGCGTTCCATTTTTTATCATGAAGTGTGCACTTTTCAACCACAAGGCATGATGTTTATTTTAGGGAAGCCCCTCTGGGAATATATTATTGAGAAATATGTACACCAAATCGATATACCATGGGTCTTGGGTGACGGACTCCATTGTGTAAGTTTGGCATTCAATGTCTGGAGTTCCTTCTGCCATTTCTCTACATAGTCCCTGGCCTCAGACTATCTTCATGGGTTACATTTCTAGATCATATTATTGGAGGATGGCCATCCATTTCCCCCAATGTTCACCCAGTTCACTCTATAGCAGTAGAGATTTCATAGCCTGATCTAGAATGATGGCATGCACTTTGCTCTGGAGAATATAGTGCTGGAATTTCTTCACGACATGGACTAGAGCAAAGGCTTGCTTTTATAGAGACGAATATCAGACTTTAGCATTCTTGAAGGGGGAGCTCATACAAGTGATGGGTTATTCTTCCCCTTCAACTTTCTGGGTTAGGACCGCTATTGCGGAATGTGGGGAAGCGAAGGAGTATATGTGGAATGTGAGGGAATAGTCCAGACTCACCAGGACTGGTGCCTTCACTATGGTCTGCTTGATCTGAGAAAAATTGCACTTTGCTTTGAGGTTCCACTCAATCTTTGTGTCTTTCTTCATCATGTCATTGAGTGGATTTACTATCTTGACTAATCCAGTAATGATTCACTGGATAAATTTTATCTTTTTGAAGAAAGACCTCATTTCTTTCTTGCTTCTGGGCATTGGTAGATTCAGCAATGCTTCAACTCTCTCAGGGTCAATAGATATACCCTTCTTAGAGATGATATGCTCGAGTAGCTTCCCTTCAGTGACCCTGGATATACATTTCTTAGGGTTGAGGGAAATTCCATACTGGCGACATCTCTCATATATTTGGGCGAGGTGGGTGGAGTGATCACGCCTATCCCAGGAAAAGATGGTCAAATCATCCATGTAGATGATTATACACATGTTAACTAGGCCTTCAAACACAATGTCCATAGCCTTTTGAAATGTCGCCCATGTATTGATAAGGCCAAAGGGCATCCTCCAGTATGAAAACGTTCCCCACTTGGTGGTGAACATCATTTTGTCTCTATCTTCATACTTAACCATGACCTAGCTATACCTGGAGTACCCATCCAGGAAGGACATCATTTGAGATCCATTCATGATTTGTAATACCTCATCCAACGAGGGGAGAGGGTGATTATCCTTCTTAAATGCCTTGTTCAAATTATGAAAATACACGTAAAGGAAGATCTTGCATCTTTTCTTTCTTGCAGGGACGAGGTTGGCAACCCAAGTTGTGTGCCAGATGGAAAATATAATTTGGGCTGACAATAGTTTTTGAACCTCCTGATGAAGTAGAGGTTAGATCAGTGGGTTTATCGGTCTTTGATTTTTCTGGAAAGGCTTAGCATCTGGTTTCAATGGGATGATATGGGTCATGATGGATGTGTCATAAGTTTTCAAATCCTCATACCCCCATGCAATTACATCAATGTATTCTTGGAGAACTGCGGGAATCTTCTCCTTCTCCTCTGGGGAGCAGGAGGTGCCAATGTGTACTAATTTTTCTTCACTGGCCTGGCTGATGTTGACTTTTTTGAATTTTCCTCCCTTTAAGGAGGATGATATCTTCTCTCAGCCCCGGGGGTCTGAATCAAAGATGTGTTCTAGTGCTACCATCCCCTTAGGGATGGTGTTGGTTGGCAAGTCTATGATCCCGTCATTCTCTTCACCCTCCTCGGTATCATCATGATCTCTTTCTTCCACTATCTGGTCATCAAAAACACCAACATTGGCCATGAAGGCCAAAATATGCTGATCATCCTTAAAGACTTGAAAGTGGGTGATATTTTTTGGAATGGACAGGGTGGAGACCATCTTGATGGAGAACTTCCAGAGCCGTGAGCTAGCCATTGGCTCAAGGGTGGTGGCAGATACGACAAGGGCATCTAAAATGTAGTTGCATTTCTTGCGAATGATTTTAATGCCAAAGGCATTAAAATCTTCGATGAGGCTCCATGCTCGGTTGTGATATGCGGCCAGCCTTTTTTCATGACAAGTATGTTTGAGATTTGATTCTGAGCAGTTGATTGTTTGTATATTTGTCATTGATGACAACATATAATACACATTAGTAATTCTGTATGAACTTATTTGAATGATGACATGAAGACTTGCGTGGATAGATACATGTTGTTGACATGTTTATTATGTTATGTTCATACACGCAGACCCAGATATGATGTTTTAGTAAATTTATGCAATTCTGTTATTAGCAGTTACAGTTCTTGAAGTATAACTGTCTAGGGCCGACGTATATAACATGTTTCATGAGTTGCACCTATCTTCAGGATATGCGTGTGTATATTCATGTTTAGTTATGAGTTTTTGATATAAATCCAAAGGTGCCAAATGTATTTCAAGATGATTGCAAAGTTATGGCTAATTTGGTGAGGCCGACTCAGTGAAGCGTCGCGTCTGTTCAGCATTGACTTGCGCAGACTTAATATTATTTGTATGCTTAGTTAAGCCGACTAAGATATTGATGAAGTGTTTCTAAGAGCCGACATGACCTTCTAGTTTGGAGAAGATACTTATAGTAGTTCAATTGTGATTCACCAAGAACCTTCTAGTTTGGAGAAGATACTTATAGTAGTTCAATTGTGATACGTCAAGTGTGAATGATACAAAATGTGAAGAAAGATGTACAGAGCAGATTATCAGAGTTGGTTCATTCATCAAGGCTCTATGTGAAGAAGAAGTGAAAGATTGTAATACACTGGAACTGATCAAGACAGCAGGTCCACTCTATAGTTCATCATTAGATATAGTGCATATCTGTTATTCAGAAGGTTGTAGCCTTCACAATCAAGCAGTGATCTTTTGGACAGTGAGTCCACCACCCCTAACAGGGTTATTTGTAAAAGACTCATAACAGGGTTTGACCCTTAACCAGGTCACTATACTTATTGCATTGTATTGTACAACTCCTAACAGGGTTGAAATATCTTCTAACAGGGATTACTACAAACAAGTATAGCTTATTGTGGGTGCTAATTCCCACCGGGGCTTTTACCATTTGGTTTCCCTGTAATCAAATTGTGTGTTGAGTACTGTGTTATCTGATTATGCATTTACTTTATTGTACACTAAATTTAAAGAAGTAAAAGGAACTGAAGTAACTGATAACTGATTCACCCCCCCTCTCAGTTATCCTTTAGGACTATTCTAACAATTGGTATCAGAGCCAAGTGCCTTGGAGAAAAATCCTAACAGCTTAAGGTAGATCAAGATGTCTTACTTTAGAAAAGAAATCCCTAAGTTCAATGGAGAAAATTATTTGGATTGGAAAAATAAAATGATAACACATCTACAGTGTATTGGCTTTGAGATCTTTGAGATTGCTACATAAGAGGTTGTAATTCCATCTCTGAAAGACCTTGCAAAGTATGATGCTACCAACAAACAAAAGGACATTTTTACACACAATGCAATTGCCAAAGAAGCCGTAATAAGCACCTCATCTAACAGTAAATTTTCCAAAATCAAGAAAATTGACAAAGCATATACCATATGGAAGTATCTAGAAGACATGTTTGAAGGAGATGTTCAAGCAAAGAATGCACGCAGGAAGACATGGAAGAAGAAATACAACAACCTTGAGATGTTGCCTAAAGAGAATATTAGAGCTTACAATCAAAGGATAAATGAAACAGTGTTCATAATAAGGAACAATGGTGGTGAAATATCAGAAGAAGACAGAATGGATAAGTTGTTAACTGCTTTGACATCAGACTATGAAAACAAAATCAGTATTCTAGAGGAAACTATGCAATTCTCACAAAACTTCAAGAGAGAGACTCTAATCAGCAAAATCTCTGCATTTGAGATATCAAGATTGAAGACTGAACCTAAAAGTGAAACAGCCTTCGAAGCCACAGTCCATGGTAAGAAATCCTTACACACCTCTAGTCACAATGAGAAAGAAGAACTTGAAGAAATCATAGCTATGATTGCTAGAAGAGAAAAGAAAGGAAAAGGTAAATATGAAGGACAACTTCCATTGAAATGTTTTTCATGTAATAAGATATGTCACTTTGCATCTAAATGTCCCACAAGAGTCAAGAAGTTCAGATTTGATTACAAACCCAGATATAAGAAGGAATGTTATCATGCTGAAGAAGGTGTAATCGATGAAGATTCAGGAGGAGATGAAATTGGATTCAATGCCCTTAGAGACATAGAGAGGTTGCTTGAGGAAATGGACATTGCAGATGAAAAGGAAGAACAAGAACTAGACCTAATTTCCAAAGCAGACATCAGAACTTATTGGATCATTAACAATGGATGCTCTCATTATATGACAGGTGACAAAGACAGATTTGTTCAGTTAGACAAGTAAAAAGGTGGTATGGTCAGATTTGGAGATAACACTCCAAAACCTATCATAGGCAGAGGTTCTATCACCTTGGTTGGAAAGAACAAGACAAATGATGTTCTATATGTTGATGGACTTCATCATAACTTGCTAAGTGTTGGACAACTACTTGACAAAGGTTATCATTTAGAGTTCAAAGACAACAAGTGCATTATTAACAAAAAGGATGGAGTCATGATTGCATCAGGCTCCAAAACAAAAGGTAATATTTTTCAGCTTAATTTTGATGTAAGTTGTTTTGTTGCAAAGGTGGATGACAGTTGGTTATGGCACAAGAGATTTTGTCATATCAACTTTGATAATATAATAAATATCAGCAATGTTAAGGCAGTTAGAGACCTACCAAGTATTGCAAGACCAGTTGACACAATATGGAGGGAATGTGTTATGGGAAAGCATGTAAGGAGTTCCTTCAGAAGCAAGTAGAACTCAGCTGAGAACAAATTGGACCTAGTACATACATATTTGTGTGGCCCTACTCAAACAAGATCATACTACAGAGAAAGGTATTTCATTTTGTTTGTTGATGATTTTTCTAGGATGATGTGGGTTGCATTCTTAAAGGAGAAGTCTGAAGCCTTTGAGAAGTTCAAAATATTCAAAGCTAAAGTTGAGAATGAATCTGGATTGAAACTGAAATGTCTGAGATCAGATAGAGGAGGAGAGTTCACCTCTAATCAGTTTTATGACTATTGTGAAGAGCATGGTATTAAAAGATAGTTGAGTGCACCTAGAACCCCTCAACAGAATGGAATTGTAGAAAGGAGGAACAGGTTCATACTTGATACAACGTGCACTATGATGATTGAAGGAAAAGTTGCACACACCTATTGGAGAGATGCAGTGAACACATCAGTATATACTATCAACATAACCCAATTGAGGCCAGACGCAAATAAGACATCCTATGAACTTTGGTTTGGCAATGTACCTACAATAAAGTACTTCAAAATCTTTGGCAACAAGTGCTACATCAAAAGAGATGATGGTGTTGGTAAGTTTGATGCTAGAAGTGATGAAGGTATTTTCCTTGGTTATTCTACTAAAAGAAAAGCATATAGATG
>MU227597.1:1473493-1488817 GCA_018584345.1 Thuja plicata | reverse complement strand
TGCCATAGGGTCTTTAATGATCTTGGATCCTTGAAATAGAGAGGATAGAGGTCCTAAAATGTAGGAAGGAGGCATAATTGAAAAGATGCCAAAAGTTGCTATTTTGTTGTCATGACAACATTTGCAAATGTTGCATACAATATGGTTACATCAGATTATCCTTGATTCTAGGAGTGGGGAATCGACCAACAAGGCCCTGAAATGGTGGAAGAAGGCATCTATTGTATGAGATACTTGAATCATGTAGTTAGAGTGTTCATTGTAACATTTGGAGAAGAGCAATACAGTTTGCAATTTTGTGTTTCCATAAATCCCGAGCATTTCCTTGTGACAATCATACTTTATGGATTGAAATATTAGAAGTAATGATTGTTTTGTATTCTTAGGAGTGTTTGGAACATTTTTCATTTAGTGACCAAGTTTCCTTGAAGTATTTTAAGGTCTAGTTTAAATTGTTTTGTGTTTTAGGTAGTTCACTGGTCCTGTCCTAACCAGTTAGTCTCGATATGAATCCCCCATGAAATATAACCATGGGAAACTTCCAAGGGTAGATGAAAATTTTAGGGGAGTAAGTAGTGTACATATTTGTAGAGGTAGGAGTCAGGGAAAGGCAAGTAACTATTTTTAGAACCAAGCCCTAGGCGAGCAAGCACTATCTGGTTAGTGGTTTGGTGGAGAAACAGTGAGCATTCATATGCAGGGGAAGATAGAACTGTAAGGTCTAAGTACATGATAAGTTAGGGTTTTGTGTTACCTTGACATACTGATTTGGTCGATTTCATACCAATCAGTGGAGACAAGTTTCGGACAATTTTAGCATAGTGTTGCAGACTGTCTAGTTTTTAGGCCTATTAGCCCTATAAGACCTAGTTTGTAGGAACCCTATGTACGGAGGGCTACTGAACTTAAAACCTTAAAAATTTCTTGTAAGCTGATAAAGGGTATCTAGATATGGTCTTATATTTTCAAGTTCTTTGGGAAAGTTTGAAGTTAATTGGGAAAAACACCCTGGAAAGGGCTATAAGGAATTAGGCCTCCTTAAGCGAAAAGTGTGAACTCGAGTGAAAAGAGTGAAGAGATCCCTCAAGATGGATTCCAAAATGATCAAATGTGATTTCTACATGTTGATGGACATCCCTACAAATGAATCAAGGATGTTAGAGCAAAAATTGGCATTTATACTCTTCTAAGTGTGAGTAGGAGAAGTGAAGTGAAGTAAACATAGGGTGTTAGTCTTTCAAAGGGTGAAGCACAAGTGGAGACTCTTAGAGGAGAGTAAGATTAGGACTTAGTTAATGATATAAGCCTAATAAGGACCTAGAGGAGATTATGATCCTTGAAGAAGACAAAGAAGATCTTCTTAGTAGATTGTGCAAGCAAACCCATTGGAACACTTTCATCACCTACACAGGTCCGACAGAAAATGTGTTCGTGGATCCCGATAGTTCGCTGAAAAGGGTATCCAAATCTGAGTTCAAATCCATAGTCCTGCATGTGTACCTACAAGAAAAAGAGATTTTTTTTGGGGGGGGGGGAGAGGTTTGTCTTAGTCAAACCCTGATTTTGGAATTAACCTTAAATATATAATTGAAATTGCAAAAGTAAACAAAGTAAATGAAACAATTCACCTTGCCCATGTAAAAGTCCTTGTGGAGGATTTGAATCCTTGAATCCATAATTAAGTATGCACTAATGGATCTAGAATTTAGAATGTAGGATGTCTCCAATCAATCACTTGTAGATCTCCAACACCAAATCTTGAATGGGTTCTTGAGTATGAAGAGGCTTGGAAGAAGGTGGATGGAGAGATCACCAAAAGGGCACTATGTAGCTTGAATCCTTCAATGACCTCCCATGGATCTCTTTGATGAATGCTTGAATGCTTGACGATGGATAGATGCTTGCTTCAAATCTTTCTCCTTAGATTGCTTGAACTTCACTTGATAATGCTTTTCAATTGCACAATGATGCTTAGGCTTGGATAGAGGACTTAGAAGAGCTTCTTGCTTGATTGCTTATGGTCAGAGAGTCTTAGAGAAAATGAGAGGAGAAATCTTCCTTTTATATGAAATTAGGGCACAATCTTCTAAGGAGGCCGACATAGGAGAATTAAATTCCCATTAAAACCTTTACCCCTAGGAGAGGACCTATATTAAATATAATTTAGGAATCATCGCTTTGGAACCCGAAACAACCGACCCGGAAGCGAGAATTAACTTTTTCAAAGACCGACATCTAGAAACTGTGAGACCCTCGAATCTGGACCCTAGGTCAAGGTCAAGGTTGACCTTGACCTAGGTTAGGGGTGAGGTCGAACTTGACCTAGGTCAGGGTCGATGTTGACATAGACCTAAAAGGTGGACCCTGACCCTGAGGTCAAAGATCTCAAATCTGCAGTCCAGAATACCAAAAACTGGCTAGAGAGAGGTGGAGAATTGGGGCAGAAAAGGGGGAAAAGCCACGTATAAATAAAGAACCCATTCAAGGTGCTTGACATGACCCCAAACCACTTACTCAAAAGGCTAAACCAGTCTACCATGGAAGTGCTTCCATTTTCTGACTATATAGGACAAAACTAAAATAGAGCACAATGTTGCGTGATGAGATTTTAGAGTTGTTCAAGCTTGTTGATATATGTCAAACCATGATATTGGGTTCGGTGGAGGATGAGAGAGTTTTCAGTGCTTTTTGCTTTCTAAAATCAAAGCTAAGAAACAAAATAGACAAGAATTTGGAATCATGCTTTAGGGTCTTCACATCTAGATATGATGTCAATACTTTTCCTTATCAAAAAGCAATGGAAATCTGGAAGAAAAGATGCAAAAGAAGAGGGTTGGGCAACACCATTTACCAATCTTTAACTCCAAGTGGTGATAGGAGTGGGATTCATAAAAGTGATGGTCAGAGTGAAGAAGACACAAATGAAAATGAAGAGAACAATGAAGGAACTGGAATACTAGAATTAGATGATGATGACAATGCAGACATGAATTGGAAAATTTAGAAAATTTCTGCTAAATTAGCAGTAGCAATCAATAGGTATTTTTTGAACTTATTAAGTACTATATCCTATCATTCAATGTTCATTTTAGAAAAGCGAGAATGTATTATGTTTCATCATTAAAATTTTAGAACAAAGAGTATCATTACTGTAGTTTGTATCGCATCATCAATGATCATTCATATTTGAAATTGAAATTGTTGAATGAAATTTTGTATTCCATATTTCCAATAGCATATTACAGAGTAAATCAACCTAGAATAACTGAATAAAATAGAGTAACTCAACATAAATTAAATTAGAAAGAGCAAAAATTGTTTTGTAATCATTTGCAATACATTACAATTTACAGTAGTTCAAAATTCAGAGCAATCTTTGTAGGCCAGTCCAAACATCCTCTTATGGCAGAAGAATCTGGTTCATAGTATAGTCACACTCCTGCAACTTCGTTAGCAATTCATATTTGGAAGTGTGACTTGAAAGCACTATTGATTCTAAAACTCCATTCAAAGTTCTCACTGGTTTGATGAAATCCATGAATGTATCAGGAGATAAGTCTCTAGGAAGAAAGCGTAAATCAGTATTTATTTTGTCCTGCAACCTTATTTTGTAAATTTCTCTTCAAATGAACTTATTTGCGTCAAATCCCTTAGGCAAACCAAGACTTTCCAAATTTTCTTTCCTTTGTTCCATCTTTAAGATCTTCTTATTTTTTCATCCATTTCTTGTGCTTCCCATAGCTTCTCACATTTTTGAATGATACTTGATACCTTTACTGAGGCATCAAGGCAAGTGCTAATTCCCTTGTTTGATAGATAAATATCACTCTTACTATAGATTTGTTGCATAATATCTTTTGCTTTCTTTTCTTTCTTGACAACATCCATGTTTTGTTCAATGTTCTTATGAAGCTTCACATAACATACTCTCATACTTTGAAGCATTTCAAACCACTCAAACAAGCTATCAGATATCCACAATATTTGGTCCCAAATGCGTTCTTTAGTAATATTCACTAAATTATTACTAGTATTTGTTAAAGTTTGAATTTTATTATTGGCCTTCTTTAGTTCTTTTGTCATTTTTTCACAATTATTTTTCTCTTCCACTGCATTGTGTTCCCAATGATTGGCTTTATCAGCCTGAGAGTCCAATTGCTTTTGCATTTCCCAATTGGAGGCAACATTACTCTCCATGGTTTTAAATAACTTTTGTAAAGTGACTCTTTCTTCCTCTAGATTTTTACTAATTTCTTCCAATTTCCCCTTCAGTGCATTCAACTCTTCCCACTCCTGTTCCTTCACTACTGCCTCCGCATGTTCCTGCTCTGTATTTACTGATGTAGAGATCAATTTTTTAATCTTTTTCTGCAATTCTTTCAAACTATTCTCTGAGGCTTTCCTCTTTGATTTTTTATTGGCAATGTCTGCCTGTAACGTTTCTATATTTTTCTCGACCTTACTTTTCTCTCTTTCCAGCTTTAGCAGTGCACTATAGACCACTTGGTTTGTAGACTTTGACACATTGATTTCGTCCACATTTTTTACTTTGGAAAAATTCATTTAGAGAGTGCTAACTTGAAATTCATATGGATCTATCTAACTCTCTGGTGGGTTTCAATCTGTTTTGGGTGGAATAAAAACCATGAACTCCATCATGTCTCTGTTTGGGTCATATGTTGGAAAAACCCTATTGGATGTAGGTTGTTCCTCTACAACTACTATAAGGGCACCAGTCTGCAATGTCTTCTTTATTTCCTTATTCTTGGTTGTTGTTTCTACAAATTTATTATAGAAATCTTTGAAACAAAAATCTGGTGTTGCAGAAGGATTTGAATGTTTGAAAGGTGAAGTAGAGCTTGCAATGCCTATTGATCTAACTAATGTTGTTTGAGGATTTAAACTTATAGAGGGCTTTGCTGAACTTGAAAGTGAAAACAGTTCTTTAGGATTGAGTCTCCATGTTGTGGTCATGGAAATGTTTTGCTTCTTGACACTATCTTCTTCTATGGGATTATGTGTAGATTCTATTGGCCTCTTTAGAGAGGGAACTTGTTTTATAAGTTTCCCAGTCCCACTGACACCAGTGCCACTACCAGAACCAGTAGCAGTAGATTCCCCAATCCAACCCATGGCAATGGATGTTCTTGTGGGCATAGTGGTTCCTGATGAATCTAATGTATCCTCTCCAAACCCAAGGCCTGCACCAGGTCCATAATCAATTTTTTCTACAATAATTGGAATCCAGATGCCATCTCCTATGGAACCCAAACCACCACCTTTATAACCCATTTTTTCTGTAATGTTTGCCCCTTTGCTATATACTTGTTTACGGTAGTCGCTGACTCCACTGTGACCTGGAGTAAATTCAATTGGTGGATTATCATCCTGACTATCTGGAGAACTGCTCTCGTATGCCATAGTAGGATGCTCCAAATTCCATAATTTGTTAAACTTTATATCCTTGTCTATATCATCTAGATTTGCATTGGTCTTTGGTTCACCAAGATCCTTTCTCATACTCCAAAAATTATTCATTTTTGTTTGAGTCCATTTTCTATCCTTACACTCTTTTGCTATTTTCTTTGGTATTTTTATGTTTGATGGATGAACACCTTTTTCATAGAAATTGTAGGACATTCTAGGCTGTATAATGCCCTGGTTTATTGATGTCATAATTTGTGATGACAACTGTTCAACTAAATTTTTTTCCTCAGCAGAAACTTTCTCCATCTCTTTTGTAACGTCATCCTAGCTATCCTTGTTTTTCAACTTCTCTAGCAATGGTTTACTTTCATGTTGAAATAAGTTTGCAGAGTTATTATTAGCAACAAGCATTGTTTGAATGACATTGAGTGGATCATACTTCCAGTACCACTCTAAATCAAATTGAAAAATTTCTAAATTTTTTTTTGCCACTTTGAATGCCTTTCTCTCAAATGTTAACCCTCCAATTGAAAAAGGTAAGGAAGGGAATATGCTCTTCTTCGACTGGCCAGCAAAGAGTCTATCTGTGCTCTCAAGTTGTAGTACATATTCTACTGCAAACCATGTCTGTCATATGCATTGGAAGTTTGTGGGGTTGTAGTTCTGATCTGTAAATCCTTAGAATAATATATTCTTCCATTAAGTACCATTCAACCAATTGAATTGTGCTTCCAAGTTGGATGCAATCCCTACATGAAGCAGACAATCTGGGCATTGGAGTACTTGTTATTTTTTTGTACTGGTGCCAAAAAGAAATCTACAAAATTACTGTAATTCCTTATGTTATCATACATCCTTATCTGAGGTGTCCAGTTATATATTGGAGTACCTATTGGACTCATTGGAGTACCTATCGGTCTTGTCCCCATCTGAATTTCAATCTTGTTACTGTTGCTCATTAATATTGCAGTATGCTTGGCTAGTAGAAGATAGCACAAGTAGGTTGTGAGCCTAAATGTCTTAGAATTGCCTATTTTAATCAATGCTAATTGTTCTTGCATCGATTGAACCATGTGTCCAACAAAATTATATCTTACTGGTTCATTGACACAATAGATATCCCAAATCAATTGAAGAATGCTGGCACCCACTTCCCTATTGTTTTCCATTCCCAGGAAAAATACTAGCGAGGATATAGTATCCTGAACCCATGGCACACAAATGTTAAAATCATAAGGAGGCTTATGGTTCTCACCCAATGAAGCCTTTGCCTTGTAACTATTAGACCCTTTATAAATGAATTTTTTGTGTTTGGCGTGACTACCTCATATTTGTCTGCCAGTAATCCAAGGTTAATATGGACATTACAATTTTGTCGGTCAAACCCTAGGTCTAGCAAACTGAGAAATTCTCCCTGGGCTATTGCTAAAATTTAGTCCTGATTATTTTTATTCACAATTGCTTTTCTTTCTTCATCATAATTTTCTGCACAAATCAAGACAATTTCTGAGCAAGGAAAAACTTTGAGTAACAACATGCAACCCAAACCTACATCCCACGAAGCAACTTTATTCATTTTTGCACCTATCACTGGATTAAATTTTATAAAGTCAGACCTCTTTGGCCCAGTTGCCTTACTGCACAATGTATGTTTAATTGATACGACTCTCCTTTGACCATTGATAGCAGGATCATAAACATCATGATACTCATCAGTAAAACCAGGGATTTCTACTAGTTTTCTGCACTCTATTAAAGTTTTCCCATCTGCTTTCCCTTGGCCTTGAGTTTTCGCTTTCCCCATTGTTCTTCGGAAGAATGAAAAAACACAGAATCACAGATATTTACTAACAAAATCACAAATAATAACTAACTAATTAAGAAAACCCTAGGTCCCCAATTTATGAAAACCCTAACTGTACATGCATTGTGCAAGAATTAAAATTTCAAAATCAAGTTAAACATAATTTTTGACATTACAAAATCGGGATACATCAGGCTAGATTTCTTACCCAAAATTATATTTTGAAATCTGGATAGATAGAAGTTAGAATGGCTAAGGCTCTCACAAATTACAGTCTCGAAATATTTTGTGATGGTTTAATAGTTCTTTTTTGCTCTGCTGCTACGAGCCTATGAGTCGATAGGTTATTAAAAAGGAAATGGTAAAAACCTTTTGTTAAAAATTAAATGTAACAAATTAAATGAATATTACACATCTCATGTGTCACGTTTTAGGAAAGATTTTAATGAATATTAAATTAAAAATGCGTACAAATTTAATGTTAGTGTCACGATTCTGGAGCGAGTTTTCAGAAAAGATCTTTGAAACCCATAGTACTTCCGAAATACAACTTCAACTGTTCATCTCTCATAATCCAACGATTGTTACAATTTTAAAATATTAATAATTTAACACACACTAATGAATATAATCATTAACTATATCGAATTCCCTTTGAATTCGAGAATACCTTACCCATGAAATTTTAACCAGTAACCAGTCACCATTAAATGATAAAGTTTGGAAACATTAAATTATTACATGAAACAAAAGTGCAACGCAAATATTTTATATTATATTACGCAAAATTTCAATACAAATTTACAAATCAATGACGCCCATAGGCCATATCTATTAACGATTCTTATAATAAAAACAAAATAGAAAAGAACTTCAAATTTCTTAAAACATTTTCATATATTTTTTTAAACATACGTTATTACAATTTACATCATTACAAAAACCTTGGTAAGATGCTACCACCAGAGGGAGACATAGTAGAGACTAGGACAGGGATAGGGACAAAGACATAGTCAGGGACTACCCGGCTGAGGCTCCCTTCCTTCTGTATGGAACTTTGAAGAGAGGATAATCTCAGAGAATTCTTCTAGCCATCGATAGTCCTCAGTATCCTCCAGGTTGTGCCACTTCTGGAGGAAATCCCTCCCAATCTGTGCCTACTTCCGATGATGCGTGAGCTTCTAAACATCAAGGTTCAGTAGAAATGGTTGCCTGGGCACATTTTCTCATGGTTCTAGATTCTTTGGAAAATCATTTTCCCAAGGAATACCAAACCCAATTTCTACAAATACAACAACATTCACATCGTCACCGAGGTACTCTTTTTTGAAAACTTTCCTTAGAAGCATGAGAATTTCCACCTTTTCCCCACCCAAGCCCAATAGAGATGCCATGAAACAAGATGAAATGTCAGTGTTAACTATATACCTATTTTCATTCTCTAGAAATTCACATCCCAGCACCATCCTTATAGCCTCCTTGGTGAAGGATCCCAACTCCAT
Source organism: Thuja plicata (assembly GCA_018584345.1). Taxonomy (NCBI): domain Eukaryota; kingdom Viridiplantae; phylum Streptophyta; class Pinopsida; order Cupressales; family Cupressaceae; genus Thuja; species Thuja plicata. The sequence continues at coordinate 1,480,084 of MU227597.1, read as the reverse complement.
AGCAAAAGATGCCAATATTGGGTCTGTGACCAGGCCCAAAAAGGCCTTTTGATCCTCCAAGGTAGTGCATATTAAACGAATTGGAGTGTCCATTGAAAATCAAACTGATTAGTTTTCTAATTTTTGATAAAAACACAAAGAGAACCGAGCAGTCGCAGACTATTTTCCCAAATCTACTTTCACAATCATAATTTAACGAGCGTACATCATCTATTTATAAGCGCCGATTGAAATTCTTTCTCTACCCTAAAGATCTAATTAATTTGTAAGTAAAATGGTAACGATCCTTCAACAATCTCCAAATCTTTCATATTTAATGCAACAGTGGGTGAAATTAGAAACAACACTTATGATAAGACATTTTCTATCTTTGGAATAACGAAGGCCGAATGTCATGCAGGTAGAGATAACAATTCTTTATTATAAAAAAACTTTAAATGTGTGCCCACTCCGCAGAAACAATATGCAAAGTACGTTAGCTGCAAAATGGCGGTAGGAAATGAGGCTTTACTATTGATGTAAGATCATCGAACAATCAGAAAACAATGTCCTTAAATGACATGATGTTTTCATTTATGTCTTAACTTTAACGCATTATTCTATCGAGGTAAATTGGTAATGAATAGATAATGATGTCACAATTGACACTTATCTTTCTTTGAAAATTGAAAGGCTCCATATAAGCAACAATTAATTGTCATTACTTTACTTGATGTCATATCTACTCATCATCATTAATTAAAAATTCTATCTAATATTACCAGAAATGACTATCTAGCAGACAAAATATGTCTGAACTCTGATATGACAATTTGATAGGATTTATTAATTAAATTTAAAACTATACGACAGTTGTTTATAATTTTTAAATTAATTAATAAATCTTGTCACAACTCACAGACTCACAGTCTCACACGTCCATTGGATTACAACATATCAATGGCCAAAGATGAATTTTGGGCCTATTGATGGTCTTCATAATCTTTACAGAAAACTCTCTATGGAATCATGACATGTGGTATGATTGATCATGGACTTATTGGTATGATCAATCATACCACGTGTCATGATTCCACCAAGAGTTTTCTGTAAACATTATGAAGACCAAAAATAGGCCCAAAATTCACCTTTGGCCGTTGATATGTTGTAATCCAACAGACATGTGAGTCTATGACATCATAGTGGTGGGACTCTATGCAACTTCAACATCAAATCAGAACCATTGGATTAGGAGAGATGAACGGTGGAAGGTGCATTTCAGACGGAATGTGGTGAGATAACTCCTTTACTTAAAACTCTCTCCAGAATCATCACACGTGTCATTCTTTGAGAATGAAAACTCAGGAGAATGAAAATTTAATAGTTTATCCAATTATAAAATCGTCATACCAACTACACAACTACTATATTAAATTGCCAAGTTTATATGTATTTTTTAAAAACATTCGCCATGAAAATTAAATTAATTACGCCATGATAAAATAATTTTTCCATAATTTATTAGTAAATTTTCTAGCTTTGCCAATTAAATTGATAATTTTCCTATTAAAATCCTTTGTTGTCGCCATATTTTTATAAAAATGGTATACGTTATTAAAAAAATTTCCACCAAATATCTATAATTTGAACCACAATTCGCCATCATAATTAAAAAATTTCCCTCCAAAAAAAATGTGATTCGCCACAATTTTAAACTTTTCGGGAGGGGGGGGGGTTTCTTAAAGTTATCCCTACTTCATCTATGTCCTTAATACTATTCTACCAGTCATGGAAAACCTTGAACTTCTCTTCAACTTCTCCAGACCTGTTCTGGAATTCATCTACTAATTTTACGTAGTCATGAGCCCGAAGCATCATCTTAGATATTCTTGATAGCTTCCCTCCATCGAAGTCTCCAACAGACTGATACTGAGACTCCATCAACTCATCATATTTACTGAGGACATAGTCCTCCGGGGCACATGATTCGGTGGTGAAGGGGTCAACTTGTGACACCCTTCAAATGAATGCTTTGAATAGGTCCATTGGGTACCGGACTACCGTGACTTTCTCCCTTAGGGTCGTGACCAGTTGCTTGAATATCTCAATTTTGAGGTCAAGTCTAGAGTACTGGGCCCAGAGGAATTCAAATGATTCCTCTCCCAAAATTCTTGTCTCTCTCATGGCTTCTTCCCTTGAGTTGATGACTTCATCTAACCCAGTCTTCCACCCTTCATATTTCTCCAAGTTTCCTTCCCATATAACAATGACATTGGTTACTTGGGCCAAGAGATTTTTGGCCAAGTAAAGGTCTAGGAGTGATACATCTAAAAATTTCCTTACAACCTTTATCTAATCAATGATCCACCTGTCCACAACCTATGCCTTCTTCTTCATGGCCCTAAGAGCATCCATGTCACCATGTAGAAGTGATGGTCTAGAGGTGGAATCTTCCAGATGGAACTCAGCCAGGGGCTGTGTAAGCTTTGCTAGAAGTCTGAGGAGATTTTTGTTCTTTTCTCTTTCCTCCTTCAACTTTTGGACCTGTTTATCATACCGAGCCTCTACCGCACAGTTTGCCTCTTGTAGCATGTGTAACTCTCCCTGCTTATCTCTCCTCCCTAGAGGCACCTCTGTGATTGCATAATTGGTGTAAAATTTCCCAGGTCTAGTTGTTACCGACAGTCAGCTTGACTGTGCTCTAAGGTCTCTTGCACAGACCTTATAGGGTATTGTTTCACCCTAGCTTGAGGAAGTCACTAAGATCTTCACCTCAAGTACCCTAGACCAAGTTTACACCATAAAGATCCTATTACATGCTATAGAACCCATTAGGATAGGTTCATTCCCCAAGCTAAACCAACGGGTTCAACCTGAAGAACACAACAACACACACTGCACACATAATCCATTAAATATGTTCTTTCTTATTCATAAGAACTAAACTATTATAGGATGATATGATTTGTGTCTATCTCTTTCTCTAATCTATCTATACCCCTCTCTCTCTTAACTACAAAATCTTTTCAACTATATATACATCCATCAAAATATCTCCAAAATATCTGATACTTGTGGACAACTTCAACCACCTTGCAAAGGCGGCCAAACTGAGCAATAAATGACCCTTCCAGAATAGGAACAGGTGTCCTTGATCCCCTCAAGCAAAAATGACATGTAGAGAGTCATTGCAAATGACCCAGCTGGTCACAAACATCACATCCCACATTTCCTAGGTCGTTAACTGACATTACCGAGCGCCAGAGTTGACTTTTCTGAACAGAAAAAACATCGTCAATTTCCAACCCCGACAATAAACAAAGATACCGATGGTCATCACCAACAAGCATCGCTGATGAACGCTATCAACAAGAATCGCCGACGAACATCACCAAAAAGCATCACTGATGAACACTATCAATAAGCATCGCCGATGAACAAAAACCAACAAGCATCGCCGATGAATAGTAACCATCAGACATTTGCCGACGAGCAACACCGATGGTCAGTAGCTTGACTTCTCACTTAGAAATGTTCCTAACTGTAGGTGCTCCTGCACCATACTCCCCAAGCAAAAATAAATCAATTTCTAGGTGATTGGAGTAAGTCAAGATTGATGCCTAACTTCTTAAAATTAGTTTCCTATACCCATGTAGCCTCTGAATCAGCTTTGCCCTTCCATTTGACCAGATGTTTTATATAGGTTTGTCGTCTAGTCTGCTTGGAAACTCTTGAATTTAGAATCATGTCTGCCTTCAGTTGGGGCATAACAAGAATTTTAAGCACTTTGAGATCCTCAGTATCTCCTGTGAGATCAGAACCTCCTTCAGGAATTGGACCTTTATAGGATACCAAATCTACCACATTGAAAATAGGAGATAATCCTATGTCGGTAGGAAGATCAAATTTATAAGCATTAGACCCATATTTTTCCAATATTGCACAAGGGCCTATCTTCCTCATCTGAAGTTTACTTGGAACTCATTTCTGTAACCTTGCCTTGTTGAGGTGCACCATGACCAAATCTCCAACCTGAAATTGAACATCTCTTTTTCTTGCATCTACCTTCTGCTTGATATGAGTGGTACTCTCTATCAATGTTGCTTTAACTGAGTCATGGACCTCCTTCATGGATTGAGAAAAATCTTTAGCATACCCACTCCTCTCTGTATTTCCACCAAGATCCCTTAATTCACATATACCCCTGGGATGAATCCCATACACTATTTCAAAAGGGCTCTTTCCCGTGGACCTATTAACTGTATCATTGTAGGAAAATTTTGCTTGAGCAAGTAACTGATCCCATGATTTTCCATACTCCTTGGTAAGGCATCTCAAAAGATTACCTAAGCTCTGGTTCACCACTTCAGTCTGACCATCAGTTTGGGGATGGTAGGCTGAGCTAAAACAAAGATTTGTACCAAGCTTCTGCCATAAATTTTATCCAAAAATGACTCATAAACTTGGAGTCTCTATCTGACACAATACTCAAAGGTAATCCATTTATCCAGACTACTTCTCTAAAGAATAGATTGGCTATGTAGCAAGCATCATGTGTGGTTTTGCATGGTACAAAATGAGCCATCTTGCTGAACCTATCAACAATTACAAAGATGTTGTCCATTCCTTGCTTAATCTTTGGTAGCCCGACAAAAAAATCCATACTAAGGCATTCCTATGGTCTATTTGGAATAGGAAGGGGCTGATAAAATCCTACATTGGATGAAGTCCCTTTTGCCTTTTGACAAACCAAACAAGTCTCTACATACTTCTGGATGTCCTGATTCATTCTTGGCCAATAGTAATACCTCTTGACCAATTCTAGAGTTTTGTTCAACCCAAAATGTCCACTTAAGGAACCATTATGCTTTTCTTGTACTAGATTCTCTCTCATGGAACCTCTTGGTACACAAATTTGTCCTCCCTTAAATAGAAGACCTTCTTGAAGAGTATACTCTGAATATTCACTATGAAAATGATTTTGATACTCTTGACATACCCTGTATGCTGCTGCAAAATCTTCATCGGCTGGATACAGATCTTTGAAACTCTCAATGCCAATGCTTAGTAGCTAAACTTCTTGCACTGTCAGTAACCTTCTACTCAATGCATTTTCCACCTTATTCTATTCTCCCTTCTTATGCTTTATGGTGAAGGTAAAGGCTTCTAGATGTATTCCACCCATTTCATGTGCTTATGACTAAGTTTATCTTGTGAACTTAGAAAACTCAAAGCCTGATTGTCGGTAAAGAAAATAAATTATTTAGGAAGTAGATAATGTCTCCATTTCCTTAGTGCTTGCACTAATGCATACAATTTTAAATCATAGGAGGAATACTTCTTCTTTGCATCACTGAGTTTCTCACTATGAAAAGCTACTGGCTTTCCTTCCTGACTCAATACTGCACCGACAGCAATATGACTAGCGTCACATTCCATAGTAAACAATTTTTCAAAACTAGGAAGTGTCAAAATCAGTTGATTTTCTATTCTCTTCTTCAGATGCTCAAATCCTTCATCAGCCTGCTCATTCCATTGGAATTTGGCTTTCGTACCTCCTTTGATGGTATCTAAAATAGGTGCACTAATCTCACTGAACTCTTTGATGAATTTTTGGTAAAATTGTGCCAAACCATGGAAGCTTCTTACCGCTATAGCTATTTTTGGTGTAGGCCAATTCAAGATTGCTTCCACCTTGCTTACATCCATCTTCAAGTTACCTTCTGAGATAACAAAACAAAGATATACCAATTCTTACTTCATGAATTCACTCCTTTCCAAGTTGATTGTCAACTTTTCTTCATGCAATCTCTGCATTACCAATTGCAAATGCCTAAGATGATCCTCTTTGGTCTTGTTGAACACTAGGATGTCATCTAAGTACACTACAACCCATTTTCCAATGAAGTCCTTCAAAACCTCATTCATTAATCTCATAAATGTGCTTGGGGTGTGTTAGCATTTTTTCCCTGACCTTGTCAAAGAAAAGGCTAATCAACGAGGATCAAACAAACCCTCCTACTCTTCGAGCTCAAAGGCTCAGGCGGGTGTACCTGTTGGATTCACTTCTTTCAGTGAATCAGGGGATGGATTCTTGCCCATCACACTTGATGTAATAATCATTCACAACTCTTTAAACAGAAAGGGAAAATGATTTGAAAATATTTAGATGCAAGTCTGGTGTAAAACCAGTGCCTTATCCTAGGGTGCAAAGTCAAAATTGAGAAAACATCCACAAAACTTTATCAATTCAAAAACACCTAAAATCAATACCCCGCCTTATAGACTACCATTTTCACTGCAAACATATGATCATCAAATCTATGCATTATTTGAATTCTCAGAGATTATCTAGCCATAGGTACTCCCCCCTTGAAGGAAACTTATGGAAAAACTCACAGTCTACCTTGTAAACGACAAATTGGACATTGCCTTACAAATCCAATTCATAAGAATTCCCAAAATACACAGAGACATCATAATAGTTGCAATGAGATTCCAGCTATATTTCATTGATAAAACCTATTTTAGTACACTCAAATTGACATTACATCTAGACTAAAACATCAATTTCATAACAGGACTTGCATTAATGGAACTCAAACACTTGCA
>MU227597.1:1408100-1451494 GCA_018584345.1 Thuja plicata | reverse complement strand
GCCATGGATGCAAGAAGAAGACAAGAAGAGAGAAGTTGCAATATCCAAGCTCAAGTGCTCAAATCCTCCTCCAAAATTGCTCTCCAAACCTGTAGCATAACAATACTATGAAAACCTAATATGAAAAATGAGAAGGAGAGATTTCCTTATAAAGAAAAGTGAACGGTTGAGATTAAGAGGCAAAAATCAAAGGTTATGATTAAGAGGCAAAAATCCCACCACTTAGGAGGATATGAAGAAAAAAGGGTTTTTATTTAATTTTTCATTTATTTATTTCCTTTTTCAATAAATAAAGTGCTTTAAGTGGGGATTTTTATTTATTTAATTAAAGGAGGGGTTTTCTTTCAATTAAATAAATTAGAAGAATTTTATTTAATTAAATGGGGGAAATTGAATTTAATTAAATAAGAGGGATTTTATTTAATCAAAAGGGAGAAATTTACTTTAATTAAATAAGATAAATTTTATTCAATTAAAAGGGAGATAAATCTTTGAATTAAATAAGATAAATTTTATTTAATTAAAAAGAAAATTAAATCTTTTAATTAGATAAAAATCATCAAACCTTAGGAAATATTGAAATAATTGAATTAATTACAATTTGATCAAGGAAATTGATTTGAATTAAAAATGTTCCAAAGCATTGATTCAAGAAATTGATAAAATGATAAAATGATAAAAATGGGGCCTAAAGTCTAGGCGACCATTTTAGGGTGCATACAATACATACACACAGATTCAGATGTTTAGTAACAGTTGAGTTATGTTACTCTATTTAAAAGCCACAGTTTTAGAAGATTGTTTTCAGAAAGCCGATAGTAATTTTATTGATTCTTCAGTTGCATCTATCTATGGGATATGCGTGTTCAGAATCATGTTTAGTTATGAGTCAAAGAAAATTAACCAAAGGCGCTAATTGTGTTTCAATTAAAGCATGACATTTGGGTAATTTTGGTGGATCTGACTCTATGAAGCGATGCGTCTATTCATTTTAAGTTGCACGATTCTAATTATGTTGCATGCTTGGTTTGGTTGACAAGAGAAGCATTGAAGGGATTCCCACAGCCGACAAAGATCATATCTTTTGGAGAAGATACTTATAGTAGTTCACTTGAAGATCACCAAGTGTGAATGATAAGAAAAGAGACAGAACAGAATGCTGATTATTTTGGGACAGTAAATCCATTTCATTCATTAGTTAAAGATCTATGTGAAGAAGTAGAGAGTGTATACAATTCATTGGAACTGATCAAGACAAAAGGTCTACTCAAACAGTACATTATCAGATATAGTGTATATCTATTTTACTGAAGCTTGCTACCTTCATCACATTAGCAGTGAGCTTTTGGACAGTGAGTCCTCACCCCTAACAGGGTTATTTGTAAAAGACTCCTAACAGGGTCCGACCCTTAACCAGGTCACTGTACTTATTGCATTGTAAAGATAAACTCTTAATAGGGTTGTAAGATCTTCTAACAGGGATTTTTATACTCAAGTACAGTTCTTTGTGGGTGCTAATTCCCAACGGGGTTTTTACCTAGTTTGGTTTCCCCGTAACCAAAATTGTGGCATCTATTTTGTGTTATCTTAAATGTGTATGCGCTTAATGATATTCTGTAATTAGTTGGAGAAAAGAATTAAAATTGCTGATAACTGATTCACCCCCCCTCTCAATTATCCCTTGGGACTATTCCAACAATTGGTATCAGAGCAAAGTGCCTTGGAGAGAAAGACTAACAACTTAAGGTAGATCAAATGGCGTACTTCAGGAAAGAGATTCCTAAGTTTGATGGAGAGAATTATCTATACTGGAAGAAAAAAATGATAATACATCTTCAGTGTGTTGGTTTTGAGATCTATGAGATTTCTACTCATGCAATTGATGTTCCCACCTTGAAAGACCTTGCAGAAGAAGACTCTACTAATAAACAAAAGGAAGTATTCATTGCCAAAGAATCCCTAATCAGTGCCCTATCTGACAGTGAATTTTCTGAGATCAAGAAGGCAGACAAAGCATATTCAATTTGGAAATACCTAGAAGACATGTTTGAAGGAGACATCCAAGCCAAGAATGTCGCAAAAAGACATGGAAGAAAATATACAACAATTTAGAGATGCTACCTAAAGAAAACATCAGAGCCTACAATTAGAGGATTAATGAAGCAGTCTCAGGAATCAGAAACAATGGTGGAGAAATTTTAGAGGATGATATAATAGAAAAATTAATGACCACATTGACAGAAGATTATGAAAGCAATATAAAAATCTTGGATGAAACCATGCAATTCTCAAAGGACTTCAAAAGAGAAACCTTGATTAACAAAATATCAGCATTTGAGATATCAAGATTGAAGACATAACCTAAAATGGAAACGGCTTTCAAAGCCTCAGTCCATGGCAAGAAATCCTTGAGCATCTCTACTAATAATGAGAAAGAAGAAGTTGATACAGAACTAGAAGAAATCATTGGTATGATTGCAAAGAAAGAAAGGAAAGGCAAAGGAAAATATGAAAGACAACTACCATTCAAATGTTTTTCATGCAACAAAGTTGGCCACTTTGCATCCAAGTCTCCTACAAGAGTCAAGAAGTACAGATCAGATTACAAACCCAAATACACTAAGGAATGCTATCATGCTGAAGATGGTGTAACTGATGATGATTCAGGAGAAGATGAAATTGGATTTGTTGCAATTAAAGATAATGAAAAAATGATTGATAAAATAGAAATGTACTCCGGGGCACTTGATCACCAAGAGTAACCAAAGGCACTTGAAGCATGACTGTTAGACGTACGATTGATCCCATAGGTCTAGTTTCCTGAGTCATCAATTGCTCATTTTTTGTTTGCCTTGATTTTGTCTCGGTCTCCTGGACCAGTGTTTCCTCCTGTTAAGGTCTTTTGTGCTTCTGCCCGGACTTCCTGCTTTGCGACAACTTCTTTCTCCGGGATCTCTTCCTCAGTGGGGGTCCTTCCCTTCTCCTGGGTGTAAATTTCTTCCACCACCTCATCTATTTCCATGTACAGGTTCATGAGCTCATCCATTCCATAGATGTCATCGAAGTCATCGTGTGGGGGAGAGATCTTTGAAATATCAGCGAGTTTGGGGGAGTCTGAACTGACTTCCAATGGGGGAACATTGGGCATGTTGGGGCCCATGTCTGTGCTTGGGGTAGGGTTTATCTTCTACTTCTTATTTCTTTGTAATGGGGCCCCGACACCCAAAATGCTTGTAGACTCTCCGTTGACAAATGTTTGCCTGCTCATTAGTGTTGTCAATGAAGGGGATCCCACTAGAGTTGTCAGGAGACCGCGGGAAAGCTGAGCGCGTATCTTCTGGCTCATCAACCTAGATGCTTCCATTTTTTCATGAAATTTTTCCATCATGGGGAGTGGATCTTGGGAAAGCACATGGGCTGGGGCACTTTCTTTCTCCTTCCCTTTTCTTTTGCTTGGTCCAGCGGCCCCAGAGGTTGAAGCAAACCTCTGCACAATTAGGCCTTTACAGGTGCTCCTCGAACACACCCACTCAAAATACTTATGACTATTATCTATAATGGGGTGACATATATCTTCAATTTTTAGGTTCTCCAGCATGCCCCAATCCACCAGAGGGAGATCCAATTTTTTGATCCCCTGCTCTTTATATGTTGGGTCCTCTAGAGGCCCATCGTCTGTAAAATATTTCAGGAAGCCCCAAAGGTTGAGGGCCTTCATTAAACCTTTGGACATGCAGGAGTGCTACCAGGCCTGGAGATCAAAACTGTCTTGGCAATCTTCCCAAAAATCTTCAATATCATCTTTGTGTGGCACAGCTGCCGGGGGTAGCACCTCCCTTATTTTTCCCACTGGGTCAAAATTTCTTTTGGTATAGTGAAATTCCGCTAGTCCCAGACTCTTTAACTCATTTTCGGCCTTCTTAGCCATCGTGAGACTACAAGAATAGTTCCCACAAACCATCAAGAATGAAATTGATACGACCTTTTTCAAGGCAAAGAATGCATGGAGCTCCAGGATCTGCCTGGAGAACTCCAAAAGAATAATCCTATCCCCGCAATATCTGGGGAGTAGGTAGGGTTTCCCGGAGAAGCCGGTCACCAGATATATGTATGATGTTGGAATTGAATAAAATAATTATCATAAGTGCTTACTAGGTTCATCACCTCCTGCGACAACTGGTACCTGGTGTGCTGAGTAAGTGTCAAAATGTTGTGGTAGACGAACGCGTCATTTACCCTTCAAAAATTGGGGAAGCTAAGTTCCCACTGAACCTGGGGATAATTTTCCCGTGGCACCAACTAGCCGGGCTCATTCTCAAGAATGCCCACTATCTGCAATCCCCAAAAAGTGGGTCTCTATTGGGCTAGTGCCCACAATACATAGGATGTCATGTAGAATTTTGAATTCTGGAGGACACTCTTTAGCTACACATCTACATGATTGTTGATGATAGCTACCTAGTTGAAGGTCTGACTATGGGTGGTGATGTAGTAGAGAAAGTAATACATCCATGTCAAAAATTCCCGGGCATGGGGCTCTCCAAAGAGCCTACATAGAAATATGATTCCCACTTGAATACATTCTTTAAAGTCCCCGCGGGGAATTTCCAGCTTCATCTTATTATAGTCCCTCCTTGGGGACTTCAACTAGTGAGTGTTGAGATGTTGCTAGATGAGGAGGAATGCTTCCCCAAACTCCTTCAGTGACGCAGATCGGGAGAGAACATTGGCTCCCTTGAATTCGGGGGTCCCCATCCCTGAAGCAAAATTAGTAGCATCCAAATTGATGATGGGCGTCGGATGGTGTAGTGGCCAAGGATCAACAAGCAAAACAACCCAGGTGAGAGCGTTGTAGAGCATTTCTAGTTGAAGTATCAACTTTGGTGCTTGCACCAAGTAGGGAAAACTTGCGGCCTTGATAATTCTAGAGGTGGCCATGTACTTTGCCATATCATCTCCGACAACCCTCTATTGGTATATGGCTTGGACCAAGTCCTGCATTTCAGCCCATAGTCCAGGCTCTGTATCTATTATTTCCTCCAGCTTGGAGTCCACAAGAGCCCCCTCCCTCGGGTATTTGGAGGTTAATGGTAATTTGGCCAGCATCTTCTCGGCCTTAGTTTTTGTGGTCGCTCGAGTGGAGGTAGTTGGAAGATCCAAACTTTCAGGAGGAGTTGTCACTTCAGACATGTTGATGGGTTATCTACAACCTGCAAGACCGGAGAACTATCAACACTCATAATATGATAAAAAAATACAACTTTGTAGGGAATCCAGGGAATTCACCACCACTTCGCACATGTTCAAAAATTATTAGTATGCATCAAAATCCTAGAATATCAAAGTTAACAAGGATTGGATTCTGACCAACGCCCAGGGGCTTAGGATATTAGTTTAGGTGACACAAATGGGATGAAGACCCAGGAACTTCTTAGCACCCAGAGTCTGGAGAAACTAGCCATTGTCGATGTGACCGGTAGCGAGCTGTACTCAGTTGATATGGGTCATCACATGGCCGGGTGATAGGCGGCATAAAGGCTCTTAATGGTGATAAGTGGGCTGACATAAGGGAAATGAATGCTAGATGGGATGGGTTTTGAATGCTCATTTGTGGGGAAATTAATCCTACCATTAAGACAACATGACTAAGGAGAGAGAAATATGTCATGGCCTGAATGGGTGAGGTGTCAAGTTTGAGCCAGGCAGGTGCCATGAGGGCGAGCTGAACAAATTGGGTCAAAATGTGAAAAGGGCATGACAAGCTCGCCATAGAAGGACAAGGATATACAACAATTACAGAGGGCTGCAACACAATGAGGGCCGAAGCACAACTCGTGGACCAACCCGAGAATGACCTATACACAACTAGCTACACCTAATTACAAAATGTACAGGAATTTACATTCTTTTACAGCTGCACAAAGGGTGAACAACCCTATGGTAGAGTCATCCCACCAACGGGAGGTGATAACAGACAAGCAAAAATGAAACAAAAGAAAATAGAACGAAACAAAAATATAAAACCAAGAAACGCACATGAACAAACAAAGCAAAATCCAGGAAGAATGAAACCAGAAAGGAGACCCAAAGGAACTACCTAAAAACATGAAGAATACGGGGAGGATGAGCACAGGAGGCACTCTGCAACTAATTCACCTTCGAGTGACCGCAATCCAAAACTGTTAATCACTGCTAATCAACCGTTAATCCAGAGAGAAAAATGTCGTTGAACCACCTTACATTGCCTTTGAATCATTTTAATCACTTCGAGTGTTTTGATTGCGGTAAGTGTGAAAGTGACTTGTAAATCCTATTTATACCCTTAGGGTAAAAACACATTTCTTCTCTCCACAAACCCCAAAAGGAAAACCTCTAGACTCTGGGCCCAGGGATTCCATGCAGCCACATCTTCCAAAAAAAGAAGACATGATGACAGAGATTCCTGAAGTCTGGGATCGGGCCAACTCAAAGACAAACACACTCTGGGACCAGGTCCCAGAGGCAAGAGAAGCAAAGACAAAATAAAATGACCCTCGCGGAAGCAAAGCCCGGAGGAAAACAAAAGGAAACAAAAGGGAAACCAAGGAAAGACAAAAAGCAAAAAGGGGGACCCAATATTTTGCCTAAAAAATGTGGGGACGGGTATGTAGGGCATAACAGTATGCACACAATATAAGCCTTAAAAGTTTAAAAGTTCTTTAGATTCAAATGGGGTTTTGGGCATCTAGGCATCTGAATGTTCAAATGGTTATAGTTTCTCTAGTTCTCAAAGTCCAAAATCTCAAAGGAATTTGTATTTTAGAGTTGGGATCAAAATTTGGGGTTTGGGAAGTTGGGTGTGTAGACATCTAAAATCATCCTTATATTAATTTAATTAATATTCCCTTAACATTATAATTAATTTTAATTAATTAATTATATTTGTTATATTCTTCTATTTATTTAATTAAATTTATATGTAATTCACTTTCCCTAGTATTTAAATTTAATTTGAATACTACCCCCTTTGATGTATTAAATTTTATTTAAATACATTTCCCTTCATAAGTCCCCTTTAAATAATTTTTTAATTTATTTATTCCTCCGCATGACTTAAATTCTACTAAACCAAATTAATCTAAATTTTAAATTTAGATTAAGCTAATTTGAACCTAGATCCTACCCTACCTCACATCACTCTCACCAAATAGACCCATTCACTAATTAACTAAGGTTAATTAGGCTAATTTCTTGATTCCTACACATATTAGTCCTAATTATTTGCTCACACATGTGTGAACAAATTTCCAAAAATAACATTTTCCCAATAATCCTTATTTGGTGCCAACAAGGTTTCTTAGACCCACGATGACACCTTCTTACACTTTTTAAAAGTGTTCAATCAATTGGCCCAAATCTCTTACACGTCTTACAAGATCCTTCACATGTGTACTTTAAGTACACTTTGACCCATCACATCCAAAGTTGCTCACACATGTGTGAGCAAAGTTGGCCTCTTGCATGGATTATGTGTCCCTCATGTGGCACCTATGTGGATGCCACATGAGCTCCACCTCATCCAAGCCCTCTCTCTCCTCCAAAAAATCTATAAATAAAGGCCATTGTCAAGACCAAATCATCTCCCTTTTATGCATTATTATCATGCTAGTTTAGTTCTAGAGCAATTTAGTATTTTCATAGCAATCTTAGTTCTTAGTTCATGTTTATTTCATTTTGAATCTAGATATCACATCTTTGGTCCATAATAGAATGAATATTAGTTAGTTTTGTTTCATCTTGCATATCATTATAGTTTAGTCATTGAATCTTCATCATAGTGTAGTCTTGCATTTGCAATCATGGTGAGAGCTTGAGCCAAGTTATCAATACTTGTTTCTTGAGTTTTTCACTCATTTTAGTAATTTAGCTTGCATTTTTAAACATCAAGTGGGATTAGTATATTGTGTTGGGAGAGCACACCCACAAAATTCTCTAAGAGCAAATCAACAAGGCATTGGGTGCCCTTGTTTAGCTCATCAGAGGTTATGATGGAGTCTCTTGTTTTTGTAGTATGCTTTTAGACATGTTAGTGTAGTTGATTGATTTATACCTCTAACATTTGCATGTCTGAGCATGATCCCAATAGGTTAGATTCTAGCATATACATTTTGGCACGCCCAATGGGATCCACGTTCCTAATTTTCTAACATTTTTTGCAGATTTTTCGTGGCTCTGGAAATTTTCACGCAGACCCGTCTCCGCTCTGGAGTTGTCATCTCTGTAGATCACCGTCTACGCTTCCCGACCGTCTGTGCTTCTCGGCCGTCTACGCCTATAAATCATCATCTCCATCTATTGTAAACCAGATCTTTATTAACCTGGTTTAAACCATTTTTTTATCATATTTCAAGTTTTTAACTCTCGGGTTTTTGACAAAGTAATGTTTTTTAAGGGTTAAATGTTGTTAAAACTGATAAAAAGTTAATATTTATGCACTCTAAGTCTATTTTACAGTAAAAAAATGATTGTGTTTATTTGGCCGTCTGTGTAGGTGATTCATCGTTTCCACAGATCACCATCTGCGCAAATCACCGTCTGCGATACTTGGCCGTCTACGCATTTTTCCTGGGTTTTAATGATTTTTTGCAATGTTTCATATCTAAAAATTTAAGACTACTAACAGTTTTCATGCAGGTTTCCTTTGATTTCTAACAAATTTTGGGAAATGAACTTGTATGTCTAAACATTAGTCTTTTGAATGAATGTTGCTTAAAAGCAAATTTACCACATCCAATCTTGAATGAATTAAGGGAATGAACTTCACATATCTTGAATGACATAAGGCAAATAAACACACTTTTCCAAACTTTCTTTTCATTGTGTGGGAAACAAATTAAACTTGTATGATTAACCATACTATTGTGTATTTTGCTTAGATAGAAAACACATAGTTGCTCTAATTAAGTTCAATTTGGAATGAATTCTTCTTGGTGTGTTTGAAGAAGTGTTTTTCAACACTTCTTTTGAGCTATTTGTCAGTAGATTAAAACCCCTTAATATAAGTGACACTATGATTAAGTTATAGTCGTATCCTCTCCCCTCGCCTTTGTGGATCTTGGGTGAAGAGAAATCTTAGCTTAATCAAGCTTCTAGAGAGGCCTATCTAGAGGGTGTGCTTCCCCTTTAGAGGACAACCTCAAACCGGTAATCCCTTCGGCTAGTATAGAAATAAAGTGCGACCCAAAGGTCCTCTTTATCCCTTCAAGCTCAGGTGGGTCGTGTTCAATGGTAGTCCATACTGAGTGAATATCCTAAGCATATTAACATGGTTGAACTAGAGACTTAAGTGTCTCACACCGTACAAACTAATTACGGGGACGCCATGAAATCTTACTAGCAACTATAACTTAGTAGCCTACCCGATTTACCTTTGAACGGTGACTTATTATAGTGCAAGGGAAGGGAAGATTCTCCCCCCAAGATTCCCATCATACGTGTCCCAGGGTATTGTGTTGTGAAAGAGATCTTCGTAGCACGAAAACAATACTTGGCAAAAGACAAAAACATGGTCGCCCTTCCGGGGGTGACACTGCTGTGTGAGCTGAAGGACTACCAAGTAATGGGCCTATAATATTTCATGCGAAGCCAATTTCCTAAGGTAGCTACTGTTTGAACTATCTTCATTGTGATAGACCAAGTGAAAACATAAGTGGCTTGAAAGAGTCACTCGAACATACACAAACGAGATCTTGCCATTTGAATCAAAGTTTCCCAATGTCACATTTGCTTGTGTCCCTCAAGGTTGCTTTGTCCCTTGTTGGATTGTTTTGAGATGTGTGTCTGTTATTTTTCTGGTTTGAATGTCCTATTGGCTCATTTAGGGAAGACTCCTACACAGATATCCATTCTAGAGCTACTTACAACTTTGCCAATTCACAGAGAAATCCTTGATAAAGCTCTAAATGAATCATGTGTCCCTGAGAACATCAATGCCACATAATTCCAAGCTATGATAGGGAACTTAGCCACACAAGAACATCTTGTCTTCACTGATAAGGAATTTATTGGTCTTGACCTACATCATAATAAATCCTTCCATATAGAAGGAAAAATCCAATCCACAAGAATAAAATGAATCCTTATAGATGGTGGATCTGGCTTGAACTTGTGCACATTAAAGATGATTCATAATATCGGTCTTTCTAAGGACCTCATTGATGCAGACAAATGAATCACAATAAAGGCATATGATGATTGAGAGAGAGAAAGCAAGGGTCTGATCACACTACCCTTACAAGTGGGCCCGACCTTGATTGAAACTATTTTCCATGTGCTGGATCTAGATTTACCTTATAATATCTTGTTGGGATGACCATGGATACACACTATCAAAGGTGTACCCTCTACTTATCATAAATGTCTAAATTTACCACATCACGGTAGAGAAATCACAATTCTTGGAGATCCTGAGCCCTTTCAATACTGCAAGAGATTGGAAGGCAAACAATCTAGCTATTGCCCATTGAATGAGTTTGGTCGATATTCTAATTAAGAAATCCCTATTTCAAAAACTCCATTAGTTCTAGAAAAGACATCAGAAACACCAACTGAGAAATCTAAAGGAAAGGAAAAAGTTACTGAAGACAAACCCTCCTCATCTGAAGCAAAGGCCACTTTTACAGATCAAGGCATGGGATAATATAAATTTGAAAGTACTCTATGTATTGGGCAACTCCCTTTGTCTCCCAAGTCTTATGGAAGACCATCACCATTACCCCGCTCTAAAGACAAAGCACTTATGCATTGCAAATTAACTATTTTTTAACATTGGGGGTCCCTATCAGATGAACACATGGAATATAATGTCCTCGATTGGCTCTATAGTGATGAAGAAGAACGACCTGTAATTTTCCCCAAAGGAAAGTATCCTAAGGTTACTCCCATTGTCGAAAACATGGGATATCATGGTACTGGACTTGGAGCTAATGAAATAGGTAAGAAGAAGATCATAACAGCCAATGGCTATCCTAAAGGACATGGATTGGGTTCCGTATATACCAAGACTAACTTCGCTAAGGATTATTGTCTAGCTGCCTCAGATTCAGACACTAAGGAAGAGTTATTCAAAATTCCTTTCCACTATGTTGAAGATGACCTAAATGAAAATCACCATGTCTTCACTATCACCCAAGCTGACCTTTCATCCCCTTGTCTACCCCTCACAAACCCTAAATTAATTGACTGGGATCAACAAGACTCATCACCAGCTTTGGACGTTTGTGATTCAGATGAGGCAGTTTTAGCCCTCTTTGGATTAAAGAATCTCTAAGATTATGAACATCAGATCCACTACATTGAACAACCCTACTTCGGTAGCCAAGTCAACTCTCTCAGTCACAAAAATGAAAAATAAAATAAAAATCAAAAAAATGAAAATACATCCTTTGGAGAAAACCTCTCGCAGGCACCTTTAAATGAAGAAAAAGATAAAATAAAGGATGCTTCCTCTAGTGAAAACCTTTCTGAGGCACTAGAGGAGGGAGAAGTTGAATTTCCATTTATATCTTCATAGCTAGAAGTGTCCTCTATGATTATCAAAGACACCATTCCAATCAATCTAGGCACATAAACAAATCCACACATCACCTACATTGCAGTTTCTCTCAGTGATCAGGAAAAGAAAGACATGACAACATTCTTGCATAAACATAAAATCAATTTTGCCTGGACTTACAAGGACATGCTTGGGCTAGATATAGATCTTGTCATCCATCATCTTGTTGTAGACCCAACTGTAAAACTTGTTAAGCAGAAACTTCACAAGATGCATCCACAAGTCACACTAGTAGTCAAAGTAGAGCTTCAAAAAATGCTGGAAGCTGAAGTAATCAGACCAATTGATTATCCTAAATGGGTTTCCAATATTGCACCAGTAGGCAAACTTGCTGGGGGCATTCACATCTACACTGATTTCAGAGATCTAAACCTTGCATGTCCCAAGGATGATTTTCCACATCCAAATATTGACATTACAGTGGATTTGACTGCAGGACATGAAATGTTGTCACTTATGGATGGCTTCTCAGGTTATAATCATATCAGGATAGCACCAGAAGACCGGCACAAAACCACATTCACAACACCTTGGGGCACCTTCTATTATCAGGTGATGCCTTTTGGCCTTCAAAATGCTGGAGCTACTTATCAATAGGAAATGACTACCATCTTTCATGACCTTTTACATGTCATCATGAAAGATTATGTGGATGATCTTTTAGGAAAATCTAAGACAAGGGAATCACATATTCCTATTCTTGCTACCATTTTAGAGTGATTGGAGAAGTATAAGCTTAGGCTGAATCCTAAGAAGTGCATTTTTGGAGTACAATCTGGTAAGCTGCTGGGATACATTGTGTCACGGTGTGGAATAGAATTTGGTCCAAAGAAAGTGAAAGAAATCCTAGATATGCCACCACCAAAAACCTTGAAGCAATTACGTAGTTTAAAAGGAAAACTACAATCAATCAAAAGATTCATGTCACAACTGACAGATAAGGTGCATCTGTTCTCTCATCTCCTGCGCAAGAATATCAAGTTTCAGTGGGATTGCTTATGTCAAAATGCATTTAAGAAATTAAAAGGCTATCTGGCTAATCCACCTATGTTGGTACCACCTATTGCTGGTCATCCTTTGATTTTGTACATATCTGCTACAGAGGTTTCTTTGAGAGCCCTCTTGGCACAATTAGATGATACCATCAAAGAACAAGCGATTTACTATCTCAGCAAGACTCTTATTGAATATGAGTTGAATTATTCACTAATTGAGAAGGCATGTTTGGCTATTGTTTTCTGTATGTAAAAACTATGACATTATATGCTCAATCATAAGATTCATCTTGTTGCCAAAATTGATCCACTCAAATATCTCCTGACACGTGCTGCTCTTACTGGTCGTACAGGGAAATGGGTCATGATCCTTAGTGAGTTTGACATTGTTTATGTGGATCGCAAAGCTATCAAAGGACAAGTAATTGTAGATCAGTTAGCTGAAGCACCTATTGATGATCAACATCCTTTGATCATAGAATTTCCAGATGAATCAGTCCTTAATCTTGCCCCGAGTACACCATGGAAGCTTTATTTTGATGGATCCTTTACTCAGAAGGGATCAGGGTCAAGAACCTTGTTTGTTACACCAAAAGGGGATCTCATCCCTAAATCTTATCAATTACAATTTCCTTGTACCAACAACATTGCAGAATATGAAGCCCTTGCACTTGGACTCTGGCAGGCCATACAATGGAAGCTTCTCAATTTATTGGTTCTTGGTGATTCACAATTGGTTATCAAACAAGTTATGGATGAATATCAAACAAAGGATGACAATTTGCTTCCCTAACACCATACATTTGAAGATCTCAAAATGCATTTTACTGAGCTAATCTTCTAATAGATCCCTCGCACAAAAAACAAAGTAGTAGACACCATGGCAACAATTGGGTCCCCTATCACCATGTTAGAACACAGCACATGGTGTGAGTTTCTTATTGAGAATCTTACAGTCCCTGCCTATGACAAACCAAATTCTGAAATGGTGTGTGACATTGCTGATCCCAACTCCCCATGGTACCAAGAATTCTATTCCTACCTTTGCAATGGACATACCCCACTTACTTTAACTACCAACCAATGAAAAAACTTCATTCGTCGCACTTCCTGATACACAATCCTTGGTGATACACTTTTTCGAAAGCATTTTGATGGAACTCTTTTAAGGTGTCTAAATTCTGATGAAGCACAAACGTCCTTGGAGGAGGTACATCAAGGAATCTGTGGGGCTGACTCTAGTGGACTTACTTTGGCCAATAAGTTATTACGCACTGGATATTAATGGCCTACAATGGAACAAGATGCCTACAATTATGTGATGAAATGTATGCCTTGTCAATATCATGGCAATTTGATACACGCTCCATCCTAATCCCTTCAGCCCACCATCACCCCTTGGCATTTTTCATGCTGGGGTCTCGACCTCGTTGGCCAGATTTTCCCTAATTCTTCCAATGGCCATAAATACATCCTGGCTGCTACTGAGTACTTTACCAAGTGGGTCGAAGCTATTCCTCTCACCTATACTACTGGAAAATAGATTTTGAATTTTATTTTGAACTATCTTATATGTCGCTATGGTGTTCCTTAGGACATTGTTACTGATAATGGAGGACCTTTCAAGAACAAGGATGTCACAAAGCTATGTAGGAAATTTAGCATTACCCACCATACCTCTTCCAAGTACTTTCTGCAAAGCAACGGTCAAGCTGAGGCTATAAATAAAAGCATCCTCAGAATCCTCAAGAAAATAGTCAATGAAGCTGGCCGCAATTGACACCTTCACCTCAATCTTTCCCTTTGGGCTTATCGTACCTCCATTGGAACCCCCACGAGAGCCACTCCCTTTGCCCTTGTTTATGGTATTGAGGCTATTCTACCCATCAAAATTGAGCTCCCTTCCCTCAGAATTTCTTTCAAGAATCTATTGTCCAAAGAAGAATATAGAGCCGCCCGCTTGCAAGAGCTAGAACTCCTTGATGAGAGATGCCTCAATGCCTTAGACCACCTCTGCATGTATCAAAATCACCTTCGCCTTCAGTTCAACAAAAGGATGAAGCCTCATTAGTTTGAGGTTGGTGATCTTGTCCTACAGCATAATATGAAGAACCTCCAAAATCATGAAAAGAAAAGAAAGTTTGAACCTAATTGGTTGGGGCCCTTCATCGTCACAACAAAGTATGGCTCTGGCACTTATCAGATTGCATCACCAGAGGGAGATCCGCTCCCTAATCCTATAAATATTGTACATCTCAAGTGCTTCTATGCTTAATCTGTCAGTAGTCCATTGTACATCAGAAATTTTCAAAAATCCCAAAAAATTAGAAAAATAGAAAATCCAAAAACATTCAAAAAGCAAGCAAAAACAAAAAAAATCAAAAAATCAAAAAAGCATAAAAAATATAATAGCTTGTCAAAAGTATCAAAAAAGAAAAAGAGAAAGAAAGAAAAATTCATCCATCTGTGAAAACCACTTTAGTGGCACAATGGATAAGTACCATGGTGAAAACCTATTTCAGGCACCATGTGTAGTCAGATCCACCATCAGTTTCCATATTTTTTTCCAAACAACCTACATCGCCTTTCATAATAAAGTCACTACCCATATCTGTGTAGGTAGTTCCTTGACCATTTTCCACCTCCATAATAAAAATTTCCACACGACTCAGCTTACCATATCAATACTGAGCTTTGTTCTAGACACAGTGATCGCAAACATTTTCAACAAATCAATAGATAGATTGAATTTCCTAATGACCTTTCTATTCACAATAAATTGCCAGTGAATTCCCATTTTATATCAATAAATGTTTGGCCCATCAACATGCATCCTTCTGGTGTCGGTTGTTTTATCAATCCTCACATCAAAATTGTTCATGGAAAGAACTTTTGGACTGAATGGCCACTTAGTCAGGATGTCTTTTTGTTGATTTTATCTTGTGTTTTACTATATCCTTATCACGACAGCCTTGATCTTTTATATCTTGGTTTGTTATGGTGAGTATATAGTGAAATACATGTCATTTGTGGTATTATCTGCTTATCATAGTTTTTTAGTGCATTTATGTTTTGATATTTAGTTATGACTATGTATGCCTCACTGGGGGCAGGATTCATGCATATCAAATCCCTCAAAAGATCTTGATTTATTGTGTCTCCTCATGAGTAACATTTCATAGATCTCATCATACCTGATATCTTGCATTCTTGTTCCTAACAACCTATTTGTTTGAGTGTGTAGTCCACAAAAAGGAACCATGTCACTTGTGTTTTCTAGCACATGGTGCATAACTCCTTTTGCAATATCAAACTAGGGTGTGCTCTCCAACATTAACATAGTATCAATCCCACTATCATCATGTAGTTAAGATTGCCTTTTAGTTAGGTCATATTGCACTTTGATTTTTCTCTTGGAAAAGGTTTCTATTTATTCCCCTTATCCAGTCACCTAAGTGATTTTATTAGACCTATTTGATACAAACAAAAAACATGTCCCCATATGTCTCATATTGCATTCATTCATTAGGTTACTTTTATTCATTAAGTTCATTCATTAATCATTATTCATTACAGTTGTATTGTTACTTCATTCATTAATCATTACTCACTAAGATTACATTTAGTTCCATTACATATTATAGTTGCATTTCATTCATTATCCATTCATCATATTATAGTTGTATTTCACTATCCATTCATTATTTAGTTGCATTGTTAAGTTCTTAACATTATTTTAGGATTCATTCAGGATTCATTACACATTTCACAAATCATATATACATTTACATTTATTAAACATCACATTACATCAATACATGTCAAAATATATCCATCTATAATTATGCACACATCACATCTAACATATATATAAGCATCCCATCCCTGCATCACAAATACGCCAGCATATTTATATACATTCATCTCATCCTGCATGTCAGTTATAAACATCATATAACATATGTAATATAAAATCATAATGCATCCATACATCCTGCATAAGCATCACATTATATAGCATCAAAAATAAAGTCCATCAATGAAGTCCAATAGTCCATAAAGTCCATGTATGTATCTCAAAAAAATGTCAGTAGTACATCATGTGTCGCATACATCGCAAAAATGTGTATCAAAAAATGGTTTGAGATGAATCATGGTGGCGGTTGCGATGGTCTTGCACCACTACCTGGACGCGGTGGTAACCCCACTGATCCCTGTGAGCCTTGCCCTATGCTCTTGGTCTGTGCTCTCTTTGAGTATGCAGGTTGTCGCAACTCCTCTGGCACTGCACCGTAGTAGAGTCCCATATAATATGAGGCCTCTCGACCTCTCTGACTAGCCTCTCTCTCTGTTTCCATAGCATTTTCCATCATCTATCCCACACATGCAGCCATGCCTGCCTGACGAGCTATATCTTTATCTGCTCTATAATCCTCTGCACATCTCTGTGCTAGCTCTCGCTCTGAGATCAGAGATGCTATATGTGCTGACATCACTGATAGCTCCTCTGAATGATCCCCATACTCCTCAATAATATCAAACTCGTCGCTGTCAACCCGAGCCTGTAATAAATCTAGTGCTCTCTGCACACTATCTCCCCGAGCGGTCTCCGCTGATAGCTCCCCCTATATCTTGGCTTGCTCTATTTGTAAGCTACTGGATGTAGCCTGCATTGTATCCAGTAATCCCTATAGCCTCTGGATCTCTGCTTGCACGCTCACCTTAGTCACCTTAGATATCACTAGCAAGCCATGTACCCTGTCTAGTTCAGTTTGAATATTATCCCTCTCAGCTACCACTGTGTCATACACCTCCTGGGCTATGTGCTCGGCTGGTGGTCCTTGTACCTATAGCCCATGTCTCTGTGGTCCTTATGGCTGATCCGGTGGCCCCTGAGGTACCTAATCCTATCCCTGGTCATGTACCTATGCACCTGGGACTATGGGAGGCTGCCTCCCTATTGGTATCTCCACCTGTCCTCTCTGTCTTTGTGCTACCACCCTAGGTCGGAATCTCCTCCCCCCGACCCCTCCTCCATCCTTTTCATCATCATCATCACCATCCTATCCTCCTTCATCCCCTCCATCTCCCAGCTGCTCATCCTCCTACACTATCCCTAGCACTGTCAACCTGATCAGTCTATGTGCTGCCCACTATTGAGCGTATGTTGGGACTACACCTACATCCTGTAGAGACTCCCGTGCCCTGATCCATGGGACCTCTATCATCCCCATAAAAGATGCTCATGCTATATGTGGATCTACGTCCATCCCCCAGATACTCCCCACCTCTTGGTTCACTAGTGGAGGTGGGAACCCATCTAGAACTGCCTCCTGGACCTGTCCCATCTATCTCTGTACCCTATACAACATGTAACTAGAGATCATATATGCTATCCTCCTGATCAACCAACAGTCAGTCTGAATAAATCTCATATAATATGAGTCATAAAAATCATCCTCTACATATCCGTCCTACTGTGGGATCTCATGTCCCTAGTCCTCGCACCCCACATAGGGTGCCCACTATATCTCCCCCATCTTATCGAGTCTCTGTCGCCAGTAACCAACCGAATCTATGGCCTCATAACTAATGGGTGGCTGGCACCTGCATATGAATGACTTGTAAGCCACTCTAGTCTCTCGGGTCCTGATTGTTCATATGACTGCAATGTGCTCCCATGCCCATACAAGGAGAAGCATGCATCCTGGCCCTAGTGCCCTACCCTTACGGTAGGTGCACATGTGTAGATCATAATAAAGCTTCCTGAGAATAGTGTATCCCCAGTAGTACTGGTCTCCGTCCTCCACCATGCTACTGAGAACTCAAGCCCAACAGATAGGGAATCCCTTGCCTACATGACCAGGCATCAATCAACCTCCTATCAATCCAGCCAAGTATAAGGCCACCCGCTACAACCGTGGCTGCATCACCATCGCCCCTGTCCAGGACATCCACTGTCGTGTAGTCGATAGATCTGCATACCTTTGACCAAGTGCCATCTCCATGTATGGATCTGAACCCTCGAAGAAGTACTCGGGTATCAACCCCCGAATAGGCACTCTATAAATCCTCCACACGTCGTGAAGGGTGATAGTAGCTTCCCCCATCGAGAAGTGAAAGGTTGAAGTGGTCTTAGATCTGGCCAAAGACATACATGCTCTAGCCCACATAGTGTGACGATCCCCCACTCCACCGCAGTCAGCTCCTGCTCCAGCGCCATAGTCGCTGGGTAGCTCTCCCTCGCCCAGAAGGTGATGGTATCCTCCTGCATCTAGCAAGCTCATATCAGACATCAGATAGCATTATATGGTATCAAAAAATGTCCCAGAGCTGTCCGGGGCATCAAAAAATGCTCCCGGACCCTTGTCTTTCCTCTTCTTCCTCTTTTTTCTTCCATTTTTAGGTCAATTTGTGCAGATGACCGTTGACCCTCGTAGACGATGGACTTTTGCAGTCGCCAATCTGTGGAGCTGGTGGATCTTCGCAGACACTAGTCTGCAGAGATGACATTTTATGCCACCGCCTCTTTGCCATGCAAACGGTGAAGTTCTCACTCCGTCATCTCTGCTACGCATTCCCCCTCTTTTTCTTCCCTCACAGATAGAGATCAAGCGATCTCCGTCTGTGCAGCTGTCGATCTATGATCGGTGGTCTGTAAGGATGACAATCTTTCGATCCTTGTCTGCATAGACGGTGGTCAGGCAACCGCCGTCTGCGCTGCGCACTAACTTTTGGACACATTTATGACACCCTAGACATCTAAAAAAGCATTAAATGCTTAACGGACTAGGAGGTGGTCAACTACTCACCGGTGGTCCTGCATCTGCTGATCACTGGTGAACCTGAATGCACTCTCCAAGCTATGCTCTCTCTCCTCTTCTCTCTTTTTTCTCTTTATGAGTGAAAATGACTTGTCTATGGGCCCTGATGGATTATTTATAGCCCCTTGGGACCCGTTTCTTGCGCCCTTCTCCCCGTTCCCTGTTCTAGTCCCCGTTTTTCCTCCATTTTTCTTGGACGCACCATGCAATTGGTCTTCTTTCCCTGTTTTCCTTCCTTTTTTGAGAAATTTTTATTAAATTTTATTATTTTTTCCTATTATTTTCTCGAGGGGGCACACTCCTCCGCTCTCGCTGCCGTAGGTTTTCCTGACCTCTCTGGGGCATCTTATTTTCTTTTCTTTGATGGGATGCCACTTTCATTGCCACATCAAAGAAGGGCAAAATGTAGACGTCTAAAATCATCCTTATATTAATTTAATTAATATTCCCTTAACATTATAATTAATTTTAATTAATTAATTATATTTGTTATATTCTTCTATTTATTTAATTAAATGTAATTCACTTTCCCTAGTATTTAAATTTAATTTAAATACTACCCCCTTTGATGTATTAAATTTTATCTAAATACATTTCCCTTCATAAGTCCCCTTTAAATAAATTTTTAATTTATTTATTCCTTAACATGACTTAAATTCTACTAAACCAAATTAATCTAAATTTTAAATTTAGATTACGCTAATTTGAACCTAGATCCTACCCTACCTCACATCACTCTCACTAAATAGACCTATTCACTAATTAACTAGGGTTAATTAGGCTAATTTCTTGATTCCTACACATATTAGTCCTAATTATTTGCTCACACATGTGTGAGCAAATTTCCAAAAATCACCTTTTCCCAATAATCCTTATTTGGTGCCAACAAGGTTTCTTACACCCCTGATGACACCTTACACTTTCCAAAAGTGTTCTATTGGCCAAAACCTCTTACACCTCTTACAAGATCCTTCACATGTGTACTTTAAGTACACTTTGACCCATCACATCCAAAGTTGCTCACACATGTGTGAGAAAAGTTGGCCTCTTACATGGCTTATGTGTCCCTCATGTGGCACCTATGTGGATGCGGCATGAGATCCACCTCATCCAAACCCTCTCTCTCCTCCAAAAAATCTATAAATAGAGGCCATTGTCAGACCAAATCATCTCTCTTTTATGCATTGTTATCATGCTAGTTAAGTTCTAGAGCAGTTTAGTATTTTCATAGCATGTGAATTGACACTTAATGGAACCTAAATTCAAATATAGGTCCTCTATCATTTCAATCTTGTTAAAAATCAAGGTAAGCCCTTAGTTCTAAGTGTGTTCCTCTAATTTTCATTCAATCCAATCATTTATTTCATCACCTAGGCCCTAAGTTACCATTTCTAGCCTTCGTACTCTATCCCAACCTCAAAATCAGTTGTACCTTGTAATCTGACATCCCCTAATTGTTTTGTAATTGTGCTCCTAATTTTATCTTTGATTGGGTGGAACATAACGCCCAGGGTATTTTGTTCCTTAAATATTAGGTTTAAAATGGAACCAGGGCTCCATATTAGTGGTTTAGTGGGGTATTTGGATTTATGGTCAGCACTACTAAGTTTTAACCCCTGAGATGTTGCAAGAAGTATATAAACATCTCATCTCTCCTCATTTTTGTATCCATTATCTAACATAAGTAAGATGGATCATTATTATAAATCTCAAGCATTCAAGTTCAAGGTATTAAGACAAGCATCCAAGCATTCAAGATCTAGAGTTCTTCTTAAGCATTCAAGGTGACCCGATCCATGGATCAAGCTTCTTTACCTCATTTTAGGCCAAGAAAAGGTGTTTTCTATCAAGGAAGGAGATCTACATACATCTACATCCATCAAAGTATTATTTCTTCTCTCTCTAATCCAACATTGTGTCAAACTAGAACATCCATCAAATAAGGTTCTATCTTTCATGATTTCCTTTTGGGTTTTTATGTTAAGTCAAAGATATTGCATCAACATATTTTATCACATTCAAAGAAGTATTTTAATTTCTAAGGTATGACATAATCCATTTTTTTAGATCTAGCCTCTATTATATGACAACATACTTTCATTTCATTTTAAGGTTGATTCCAAACAGGGGTTTGACTGAAGAAAAACCCTTCATCTAACCTTGTTCCTTATTTTTCTATGCACAAGAACATGTGGTGCAGTGTTTGGGACTAATCTAGAAATTACAAGACTTGTTGGAGCGACTGTGAGTTTCAGGTAGAATCACATGGAACACAGTGAAAATCTACAAACTATTCTCAGGAACAGACTATCCAATTTATTTTGTTCCCTGTAAAACCACTTCAAATTCAAACTAAGGGTTGGTACAATATTTTGGATCCCATTTCAAGTCATTGCAGGTGTCTACCTATTTTTTGTTAGTTTGTATTTCCTGAATCTTGTCAAATTTTCTTATTTAGCCCTCTATCTTGCATCATTATAACATCCACATTATTCTAATCTATTAATAACGAAGAATCACCATACTCACTCAGCAGTTGATTCCTAGTTGTGCCTAGTGGACCATCTTCCTTCTGAGTGTTCATTAGGGAAAAGGGGAACAATCCACATTGCTAACTATTAGAGTTTTAGGTGACTCTACAACACCCCTAGGATAAAATGAAAGACCAAGATAACTTCCACAAGAGAATGTAAAGAAAATTGAAACAAGATACAAGAATGATATTATTGCTAATAGACATGAATAAAATGTACATAAAAAGTCTTCTTATATAGGAAAGGCAATAAGATAGTATGATAAGGAATTGATAAGCTATCACCCACACAAGGTGAAATCACATGTCCACCAATGGTGGATCATTCTCCATTGTGCAATGAAGTATGTGCAACATGTGGAGGGTGATAACGTGATAAGTACACTTAAGGTAGGGTCAACACATAAAGTGGAATGTGATAACTACTATCACCACCTAAAGGGAAATTTCTCCTACACCCTATGCTAAATAAAGGTGCAAACTCCTGGGTGTCTCAAATGAAAATTACTATGCAATGCATTTTCTTAAGTAAGATTAAGTAAAGTTTAATTAGTGAATATTTAATTACACCAACACCCCCATTAAGTGCAACTTAGGGGAATTCACTTAAAATCACAATGCAAGATGGGTCCCAACTATTAGGCCATGCTAGGTACCCATGTACATTATGGAATGCAAGACATATCTCATAAAGTGGAGAAAGGGAGAAAACCTCATGGGAAAAAAATCCCGTCCAAAAGAAAGATGAAAAAAAACAAGATGCATGCATGGAGGACTCAAGACCCCCCTAAAACTACATACATCAAGTATATACAATCAATTATCCCTCCATAGGAAGGAAAGAAGGAGACATGATATCCCCCCATAGCAAACAATATCCTTCAAAAATGATGATTTCTTGAAGGAAAAACATAGTCCAATGCCTACAAACAACATTTTTCCCCTTAGGAAGAAGATATATCAAGTATAAATGTAGGAATGCTTCCCATTCTAGATAGGAACTAGGAAGAGAAATCAAAATTTAGTATGATGATGTTGTCTCTAAAATATGCTCACGTGTCGCCATATCCTTGGATGATGAAGATGTCACAAACCAATCAAGAATATGCCCAATCACAATAGAAGGTGACAAACAAGGAACCAATGGAAACTGATGGTGAACAAGCTCCAAAGACAAAGATTAAGTGACAACATTATTTCCACAACTATCACAAAATAAGATAGATGACTTTGAAAACTCATTTGGAGTCTCCAAGATTGAAGAATCCATCACATAAGCATGAATAAATTTAACCAAGCAATGTGACATATCAAGTGAAGGAAGAGACTCATGAATATCAATCTCCAAAGAAGGTGAATAAGTATCTCCAACTGCGATGAAGCTATCATCAAAGAAAAGAGAAAACCCCTCAAATGTGTCTCCCAAATCTGAAATGTGAGACTCCACAAACAATGCACTAATATCTTGCAAGTAGGAATCCCAATAAAAAAGAAAACTAGATATCTCTTTCAATGACTCAGTAGAATCATCAGCAAAAGATGAACATGTTATATCAACTGAAGAATCAAGAACCTCTGAAGCATCTACAATTTCCTCCAAAGGATTACAACCATGGGTTATCTTCTCCGAAGAATGAAGAGTCACATTAGAGTTGGAAAGAGGAGGATTGAGAGATAGTGAAGAATCATGGTCTTCATATATCTTCTGAATGTAAGTGCAACAAGCATGGGGATCTCAAAATTCAACAAGTGAATCCATAAAATCAGCTTCAACATGCTAAAAAATGAAATAAAAAATTGTAGCCTAAAACCATCTCCAAATACCATAATCCCAATCATTATCAGGACAAGGAACTTAATTATACAAAGAGAGAAATATGTTATACTCACTAAGATGAGTGAGAATGAGATCACTTCATTGCTTATATTTCCCTTTCTCCAAAGTTATTAAAAATCCCATGATTACATCAATGATATACTTCTCACATTATAAATTAAGATTAACAAATGATTGCACCCCACAATCAGGCTATAATAGACTTAGATCACTATGCAAAAGACCAAATTAAGATATATGCATTACAATTGCAAAACTAATCCAAATTTTGAATGTAGTTTTTTTATCACACTCACTATAATGTGATAGCACCATTGTAAAATACAAAAAAAATTATGCACTTTCAAAAAAAGTTGCACATGAAAAGGAATCCATATGAGCCCAAATGAGGCCTTGGAAGTTGCAAAAAATAGATTAGCAATTTTTAGAAAAATTCAGGCACAAAAATGAAAAACCACCTACACCATTATGTAGAGCACTAAATTCTACCTCAACACAAAACAAATCTCAAAAAAAAGGAGTCCGGATGACTGAGATATCACTGTTTTAAAATCACCTGGACAATATTTTTTTTGAATCGTTGTCACCGCACCTCCAAAATTCAAATGGCTCTAGATTTTGCTTAAATGTCTAATCTAGATGAAAGAAAAGTTGATCTTGGGGTTTTTTGACCTCCGCAATGTGGTGCCAACCTTTTATCTGCACTAGTATGTAGATACAATCCATATGATATTAATTATCATTAGATTATAAAACACATTATTCATTTGAGAGTTTAATTCCTCTACAAATTTGACTTATTTTGGTATTTTGAGATCTTGGTAGCTCTAGGATTTTGAGTTTGGGGAACTATGAATCCATTGATCTGCATAGTTTAGTACTTAGGATACCTGGGGCCCAAGATCCTGAAGTGATAGGTCTATTGCTCAAGTTTACGGGTCTAGGGACTCTGTATGCACAAGATATAAGCCTTGCATGAATTTTCTTAAGGAAAAGAATAAAAATGCCAAGATCCAGAAGCTTAATAGATAGCACAAGATAGAAAAATATGATATGATCAATTGATTGATTCAATATTGATCAATTGATAATGGATACAAAATCAATTAAGTACAATATAAATGTGCCTGAATATATAGGCAATGCATGATAACTAAGAGATATATAAATGATAACTTATCAACCAGAGAAGGTGTAATCACATATCCACCAAAGGTGGATCATCCTCCATTGTATAATGAAGTATGTGAAAACCTGTGCAACAATGAGAGGATGATATTGTGATAAGATCATTAAAGGTGGATCTCACATATAAAGTGGAATGGGATAACAACTATCACCACCTAAAGTGGAATTTCTCCTACACCACAAGCTAAAATGAAATTAAAACTCCTAGGTGTCTCATATACAAACCACTATGAAATGCATCATGTTAAGTAAGATTAAGTAAAGTGTAATTAGAAATTTTTAATTACACCAACACCCCTTCCCCCTTAAGTGCAACTTAGGAGAATGCACTTAGACTCACAATGCTAGATAACATTGCAAGATGGGTCCTGACTACTAGGCCATGTTAGGTACCTATGTACAATTTGAAAAATAATGCAATCTCTCATAAAGCAGAGAAAGGGGGAAAACCTCATGGGAAAAACTATCCCCCCAAAAGAGCAATGAAAACAAGATGCATGATGGATGGAGTAATAAAGACCACCCCCCCCATTATCACATACATCATGTATATACAATCAATAATCCCCACATAGGAAGGAAACAAGGAGATATGATACCCCCCATAATGAATAATATCCTCCAAGGATGGTGAGTGCTTGATGCAAAAACATAGTCCAATGCCTACAAACAATATTTCTCCCCTTAGGAAGAAGATATACTAAGTATAAATGCAAGAATGCTTTCCATTGTGGATAGGAAGAAAGAAGGGG
The DNA here is from genome assembly GCA_018584345.1 of Thuja plicata. Classification (NCBI taxonomy): domain Eukaryota; kingdom Viridiplantae; phylum Streptophyta; class Pinopsida; order Cupressales; family Cupressaceae; genus Thuja; species Thuja plicata. The sequence continues at coordinate 1,425,772 of MU227597.1, read as the reverse complement.
AATCCAAATGAAATATGATGTCTTTGAAGTGTGCTCATGTGTCGCCATGTCCTTAGTTGATAAATATTCCACGAACCAATCAGGAACATACCCAATAAAAGGTGACAAGCAAGAAACTAATGGTAACAAATTGTGAACAAACTCCAAAGATGTCTCCTCAAAATAGGAAGTAGGAAGAGAGACAAATTATCCCCCTCAATGTAGAAGGTACACTAATGTTAGATGCTCTAGGATCAATGCAGAAATTTCTCCAATAAAACTGAATGATGTTACCCCCTTTAGGAAGAAACAATGCCTTAGGTGTATCAATGAATCATACCCAATCTCTAGGAAGAATCCTCAAAGTGTATGATGTCTCAGGAAATTGAATAGGAATCTCCAACACATGAGTATGATCAACTTGAACCATGCAATATGACATCTCAAGTGAAGTTTGAGATTCATGAATGCCAATCTTCAAGGACTCAAATATCTTCTCTGAAGATAAATAGACCTCCTCCAAATGTTGTATCAAAGGATCCACAATCATGTCAAGCTCGAAAGAAAGATCAAGCGGAGAATGAAGATGAGGGACAGAGTGTTCTCTCACAACAACTGAAGAAGGATCATCCTCATCAAAGAGAAGATGAATGCCATCATTAATGTCTTCCAAATCTGAAAGGTGAGGCTCCACAAACGAACGCGCAATATGTGTCAAGAAGTCATCCCAAGGAACGATAATTGGAAGACAAGGAATACCTGTTGTACTGAATCATAAGAATCCATGACTATATGAATGCAAGCATCATTAGGAACAATAGTAGGAGTGATCTCAATAGGAGATGTAGGAGTTTAAACTGGGAGTGGAGGAAAATGTGGATCTCCATACATTTCCCAAAGAAAGGTCCCAAGATCAGGAATAGTCTTCGTCTTCTCATCATCAAGTGAAAGGAGACAATCACCATCCATATTAAAATAGATAATGTTGAGAAATTTTGTCCAAGAGTCCCAATCAAAAGGAGGACTAGAAGTTCTATGATTATACAAATAGGGCAATAGATTATGCTCACTAAGATAAGTGATAACTAAATCACTCTATTGCTTATAGTTTCCTTTTTTCAATTGAATTAGACAATCCATGATGCACTTCTCACATGAAATAATGAGATCAACAAATAAATGCACCCCCCAAAATGAAATGAATCAAGGAACCCCCCAAAATAGATTATTTTGGCACTTTATATGTAGTGTGTGTACAATTTCCACTTGCCCTAATGGGCCAAAATGGACTTTTGATTTTGATGTTTACAACATAAAATATGAAGCTATAACAGACTTAATAAAATAAGAAACAAGTTCACTCAAGGATCCAATCAATTTCAAGTGCCACAATAGGCCAAAATAGACCGAATGCTGAAAGTATAATGTCCACTCACAATAGCTACAATCTGATAGAAAATTGTAAAGTAGAAGCACTTTCAAACAAAATTACACCTAAAAATGTGTCAGTATGAGCCTGAATGGAGCCTCTGGAGTTGTAGAAATAAAGGATTGGATAGGTATAGTCACCAAAAACCGCAATTTGTGCAAAATTTGTTTGTCAAAACCCAAAAATAAAAACACCACTAAAAAGTTGAGGAAATTATAACCAAAATATAAAGAAAATTCTCTAAAAAAGGAGCATGTAAGACCAAGTTATGGCCTCTCAAAGTTAGACTGCCTAATGAAAACTGCATATGGTGAGGGGTCCAAAATTTTAAACCTTTCTGACATCAGCGAGTCCACGAGCCTAAATTTGATGGTAAAACGACCATCAAAGTAGGTCAAAATTACCTAGAAATTATGATCAAACAGTCGTCAAACTTAACATAGTGAAATGATGATGTAATCCCGAGCTTAAAATTGATGGTCATAGGACTGTTAAATTCAAAAGGAAAAATGCCTAGTGACGTCTAAACGAGTGTCAAATTTAAAGAAATATACCTAACTGCATGGTAAAAATAATGCGGGGGTCTACTGGCTAGGTGTCTACTATGCATTGTTGATGTGGCAGATGAGTGGTTCTAATGCTGACATGGCCTCTGGTGTTGGTAGAGCAGCTGAGGTGTCTTCCACATCTGCTAACTATATAGGGTTTCCACGTATCCTGTAAGGATTGGGTGCATCCCTACCAGTAATATGTCATCACATGTCCCTGCTTGAATGACCCTTTACGAGGACTGTTGGGCAGTGTGAAAGCACCGAGCTAGGGGCTTAGATTGGCGTACAATGGTAAGGAGATCATGTAGGTTAGTGAACTCATCGAGGTGTCTTCCGAGCTCTGACCTAAGATAATCTAGTCCCACATTGTGCGGGCAGTGGTATTAAAGGTATTTTAGATGTGTCGACACCCGGAGTTGATTTTAAAGCACTTGGGTCAGTGAGTAGACTGTGGTCACCATAGTTTATTGATAGAATTTGTCAATTGATGTGTATGGACCTGTGATCGCAGATTTCTCTACACCCTGACAAATTGATACAAAACCAGGGGAGGCCCCCCCACAAAAAAACCCCAAATTTTGAGAGGAAAATATAATCACATGGAAAATAAATGCAGATCTGAAGGTAGAAAAATTAATTTTACAATTATTTTTTTTGGATCGGTATGGTCGCTACAAATCGGGCCAAGGACTTGATTTGATTTTTTTTTTGCCTCATATTTGAGTTTTTCCTAATATAGGAAAATTTAAAGTCAAAATTCACCGGAATAGCCACTCGAATGCAATGGTGAGGTCTAATCTTTCTGAAGATGATCCCACAAGATGCTGATATCCTGAATCTGAATCGCGGCCCTCCAAAAGTTGAAGCAAAAATCTCTCCAACAGCTATGCAATGAAATCTTCTATGACCCTGATACCATGTAAGAATTTGCCTTAGGAAAATAATAAAAATGCCAAGATCTAGAAGCTCAATAGATAACACAAGAGAGACAACTATGATATGATCAATTATGAATGTTCAAATGGTTATAGTTTCTCTAGTTCTCAAAGTCCAAAATCTCAAAGGACTTTGTCTTTCAAAGATGGGTTTAAAGTATAGGATTTGGGAAGTTGGGTGCACAAGGTTTGACTTAGCATAAAGTTGTCTGGTACCCTAAAGTCTGAAATCCTAAAGGGATTGGTATTTTGCAATGCAATTTTAGAATCCAATGGTCAAGGTTTGAGTCTCTTGAAGTCCATTTTGACAAGGGTTGGTCATGTACCCCAAAGTATGTAATTCCAGAGGACTATGTATTTTGAATACATTGAGTCCAAAATTTGTGGACCATGGTTTTGGGCACTAAGTTCAAATCAATAGAGGTTTTCCACAAACCCTAAAGTCCAAATTATGAAATGGAGGGTTTTGATGGTTGAAAGAAAAGGGGATCCTAGGAACCTGAGATCTTGAACGTTATTATGTGCACTCACTCTGGTTGACAGGAACCCTAGAGTTTGAAACTTCAGAGTGACATGGTGATTCACACTTAGTCATTTTAAGCTTGGCTGGGGATGAACTAGGGTTTTTGTGAAATGTGAAAATTTCAAATGAAAAACCCTACGACTAATTAATAAAGTATTACTTGTACCTAGGACATGACACAAAATCATGAGAAATATGAAATTTAAAATACTCCATGATTTGAGTTATATTAGTTGCACAAATTAGAAATCTAGGGCATGATCTAGTAAATTCAGGATTAGATTGTTAAATATAGAGAAGGGGTCAACTTATTCCTAATATAAGGAAAATAGGAAACCTTACAACAAGATCTAAAATTCCTGCAAATAGATCACAAAGTATATTCTACACAAGCTCCCACTCAAATATGGAATAGTCCAAAAACCTCAACAACCTACAACTAAAACCAAAGTTGATTAGCCTTTGATACCATTTGTAAGGAAGTTAATTAGTGGAACAACTTCCTACACTAACCCTAAGGGGAGAATAATGTAGAAAATTTCTCAGATCTTTTCATAGTTACAGAAACATAACGAAATAAACATAAGGATAAATAACATTCACACCACAACACAAATATTTACACGGGGAAAACCCTTTCGGGAGAAAAGATCCACACTCCAAAAGAAACTCAATATATTATTCAACAACCAAAATCAAATTACAATATACTTGTATCGCAAGCTTCTTTCAAGAGTATCACCGGCTAGAGATCCAGAGGTATCTAGAAATCTATAAGACTGTTACACAAAACCTCCATCTCACACACCTACTATATAGGAGATACAATACAAGAAATCAACAAAAAATATTAAAAAACCATGGGCTATAACCACCCCAAAAGAGGGGCCCATCTTATCTCCAATCAAAGATGCCCCATGACGTGTCAATACACACCAAAAAGTATAACTCCCTTTTACAACTCATTTACATGTTCGATACATTTCTATATTTCCTATTTCAGTAGACCCAACTTCTGGAGACCATAACTTTTGGACCGTGTACCCGATCTTCTATTATAACCACTTTTTAGAAACCCGTCAAAGTGCTCTATAGCTTGGGATGATGAAGTGTCGTTTCAGACAAGTTTTGACCACTTTTGAGGCCTCTAATTATTTCAAAATTGAGTTCAAGGTTTTTGCATGACTTCAACAAAAACCAAAGAAATAATATCTTCTTAAATGGACATGATCTTGCCATGAAACTTTACCGACATGCTTATATATCCAAAATGAACCTCCAGAAATGAAAATGGAAACTTTTTGTGATCAAACGAACGACTTACTAAAAATGGATGCCATATGTAACTACAAGGCAGAGATGCATTTTCCCAAAATATATTTCTTGGTTTTGTTGATATTTGAGGATATTGAAGTGATATTATCCGTTCAACTTTCTTGTATCCTTGATCTACCTGTTATCTTTCTTTTTACAAGTAGTAGTTTAAGTTTCACAAGATAAAGTTATATATTGTAGTTTGGAACCAACATGCCCCTTGATTGAACAAGTCTCATCACACCCTTAGTCATGTTGTATCATTGTGACACAATAAAAGAGACCTTGGGAGGTTAGAGAATTATCTTTTACCTCTTTCAGGAGATATTGTGTAAGATTACTCAATTTGAGTTGAATGTGTTTTTTGGCCCATGAATAGTACATGTAGTTGATTCAACTATTTCTACACATGAAACCATTATTTTCACCTTAAAAAGAAACTTACACTTGAAATGAAACCACATTAAACAATGAGGTGATCAACACCATTCAAAGTGCTCTTTTTAAATCAATTAGATGGTATTGTTAAGATTTATACTTGTTGGAATCTTTCTATTAATTTTGATGGAATCTATAAAAGTTTATAAAGTAGATTATGTTTCTTACAAGTTAGAGCTCCCTTACTTCCTTAAGATCTATCTAGTTTTTCCTCTATGAATAGATTTAGTCATAGTCTACATTATGTGAGTTGGATACTAAAGCATCCATTATTTTCAAGCCTTGTTCCATCCTTGAAAGATGATAATGCTACATCTACAACCATAAAATCATAAATTTCCTTGTGTAACGACATGGTTTGTAACTAATGAATGCAACATGAGAATCCATATTCCATCTACAAAAATAATTTTCCCATCTCTACCTTTTAGGATGATTTTTTTAAAGGGAGGCGGTATCTCTAGACTAATGAATCTAGCTCTATGTTCCTAATTAGTTACTTTTATATTAATATTTTATTTATGAAATTATCATATACATAAGCTTATAAGTCATCCCTTTTTCGAAATTGGTTTATCTTATATTCTTGGGAAGAAATAGTTCCTTAGGGTAGAATAAATCAAAGCTTTGTTGTTTAATTAATGTTAGTGTAGGTTTTTATTTTCCCAGTGTGATATTTATTTTTCCTACACTTTTATTAAGCTTTCTTAGGTTCATAAAGTGAGTTTTACAAGGATATGATTTTGAGGTGTCCCCTTCCACATAAGGTGGCGTCTCATTCCTTAACAGGTGGAACATTCTTCAAAGGGTGGAACTTTAATATTTTTAGATTACTTGGTGATCATGCCATATTAGTTGGATTTTCCACCTCCATCATATCCTCAAATTTATATAAATTAACTATGTGTCTTGTATTTGACATTATTTTGCATTTTATTGCATACATTGTGATGCTCTTGTATAGGTTGGCCTTCATGTACTTTGATTCATGTAGTCATTCTTTATTAGCATTTGTTTAAGTTCCAAATGAATTTTATTCATCTTGACATTTTCACATCTCGTGGAATCACACATACACAATTACTTTATTTCATTTATAATTTTATTTCTTATCTCTCTCATAAAAATATCTTGGTTATACATTTATTTCAAATTTATAACATGACATCAAAACTTTGGTTTTGAGAGTTTTGAGTACTTCGATTCCTAATTAAGAGATTGGAGATTTTTATGATCTTGTAAATTCTTGTATGATCTTCTCTTTTGTTTCCATACAAATTTGAGAATTAGAAATAATTTGTAAGGTTTTCAATCTCATATTTGCATGTGGTTTCTGGGTGAAATATGGTGATTGCAACTATTTTGCTATTATAGCAACATTTTTTTCTCCCATTACATTTAGGAGGATTAAGAAAGTCAGATCTAGCTTTCAATTTACTTAAAATGCAACCATATGATAGTAGCAAACATGGTTTGAAGCTTAGACCTTGTGAATGAAATTTTATTAGAGCATTTTAGAATAAATGCATGGTTTCATTAAATTTTGAAGGTCAAAATCCCCTATATTCATATGAAATTCATCCATTTTGGATGAATTTGATCTTTTAGCAAATTGGTTTTTGCTAAGTGAGTAATCACTATAGGCTAAATTCAGCCTTGTTTTTTTACAAAATCTATAACTTTTGATCTAGAAGTCTATTTTTTTGCAAATGAGATATCCTTGGAAAAGTTAGAGATGAAAATTTCCATCCATGCTAGCCTTGATCAAAATTCATTCCATTTTTTTCCAAATATTGTATATTGGAGGTGTTTGATGATTTTTTCTTCAACAAGCTATAGTATTTTCTTCACAGCTGCATCTTTTGCAAAAAAAAAGGATTTGGAAAGGTATTCTAGAGCAATACATATCTTTAGGGATTTATTCCATATCTAGTCTCTCGTTCATTTTATATCAAAAGTTGTGATTTTGTCCATCGTGTGCCAATTTAGCTTTGTAATCTAGTACAAGCCTTGTAATTATACTAATCATAAAGTGCCAACATTGTAATATATTTCGGGGTGATTTTTGAGACTAGTGGAAGAGAGGGTGTCACTTGGTTCTCTCTTTTCACTTTTTCTTTAACTTTTCATGCACTCGCAAATTTTTTTTTCTAAGAAAGGGATTAACAAATGGTCTCAATTCTAATACCCTACAACTATTTTGTTTGGAAAATTAAAATATCAATGTACTTGAATTTTTTGGATTGGCTAAGGTAACAATGTGACTATAAATCAAACAAACAATTGATGTAGAAAATTCAAAATGGTTTAATAAGTTGGACGAAGCATTTGTAACCTTGTGTATATGTATATCTTCACATTTTCTCTTTCATGTTGAGTGTTTTTCTCCACCAAATGAAGTTTAGAAAAAAATGGAAAATCTCTTTGGTAAGCAAGATGAATTAAGAGGTCATAAATTGGAGAATGAGCTAATAGGTATAAGTCATTCAAGTTTTGATACAATGCCAGACTTCTTCACAAAAATAAAGGCCATAAGATTGTGATTAAAATCATTTGGAATTGAGAAAGATGATAAAAATTTGATCTTAAGTAGTCACTATATGCTTGGTATTTGTCTCTTCAATATTTGTTTCTAAATTCTATGCTATGAAAAATGCTTTGGGATCTACCTACACAATGTTATCTCTTAATGTGTTTACTAATAAAATCACATAAGAAAATGACAAGTTGGTTCAAATAGGCACTCTCAAATCTTCTAAGTCTCATGCCTTGGTTGCAAATATTTGATGAACTAGAACTAATTGTACGTTTGAATTGTTGATAGTCAACCGAGTTACATATATGATGATTGACATTAATTAGTTAATGTATTGTCATTGATGTCAACTTATTTGAGTATCATTATGGTAACAAACATCTATTATGGATTAAAGATCTACAACAAACAAATTGTATGTGTTTAGTAATTGAAGAGTTTTATATACACTGAGTAAAAGTGAACACTGAGTAAATATAGTGTATATCGAGCACAGTGATAACCGAGCTAGGGATAACTGATACATCCTAGTATTGACTGAGCAATTAAATCAAACTGAGGCCAACTAAAATGATGAGCTGGAAAATTGATGATTCTGAGGTAAATAATAAGGTTTGTTATGATGATCAAATGACTATGAAAATTCAAGGAAGATCGGACAAAGAAGATTGAAACATGTTTTTAACACAACTGCCGAGGAAGGTTTAAGCGGTAAAACCAACGATGGAGATTAAGCGAAAAAATATAAATGATGGAAATTAAATGAGTTATGATGTATATATATAAGAGACAAGAGATTCATTATGAATCATGATGCTATGATGTGCACACATGCAAATTTAATGCATGCCTGATCAAACTGGTTAAAGATAGAACTGAGCATTTTTCCAGACAACACCGAGCGACAGAGGAAAGAACATTAACCAAGTAGAACAGAGTATGAAGAATAAAATGAACTGAAGTGAAAAAATTGATGAGAGGTATTATGTACATAGATCTAAAAATCTGCAAACAGAGTTGTATTTGAATAAGATCATTACTGTATCAGTTTAACCATTATTACAGATAAATTTCTTAACCGAGTAGGACGTGAAAGTCTTTATTATGACATTCTAATGAATGTTGAGTGTTTTCTTGTTGACCCCATAGTGAATTATTCGTCAAGAGAGAACTGTTAGTTTTAAATCCTCTAACCAGATCACATTTAATAGTGTGCATTGTAACCTTTAACAAGGCTGGCTCTTAACCGAGCTCACTTATGAAGAGTGAAATATTTTGGGTTGCTGGTCCCAGGTGGTTTTTCCCTTAGAAAGGTTTCCACATTAAAAATCTATATGTTAATGTGTATGATTTTTGTAGATTCCTATTTTTATTTACACATTACTTTAGCTACATTGATCGGTAATCACAGTATTGATTTAGTGCTGCTCGGTATAGGACTAAAAGTTTGAAATCACAGTTATATTTCACCGAGTTGATTTATATGTTTGAAATTGTTGTTATATACATCTGGGAAAATTTGGGACTGTAGAATAATTGAGAACAAACTGATTCACCCCCCTCTCAGTTATCTAACAATATAAGAAAGATAATGGCAAGGAAAATAAGAAACAAAATAAACAAGGAGAGAATAATTAAAATGGGTCTTTTTCTACTTCTAGAGTGGACACTGAGCCTTCTTCAAATCAAAACAAACCTAAAAAGGAGAAATTTAAATGTTCTTATTGTAATACATTGGCCATGATGAAATGTATGAAAAAAAATTTAATTTCCTCACACATCTTCTTGAGAAGACTGATAAAGGGGTCAATGAATATCCATCTTCATCAAGCCAATAATTTTCTAAGAAGAAGGAAAAAGGTCTCATTGGTTATGTTTATACATTAGACAAATATAAAGGAAAATTTCTTTGTGCTTTTACAAGTATTGGATCAAGGAGATGACTTCTAGATTGAGGAGCTTCTCATCATATGGCTTCTTCACAATCCATGTTCCCTTCTTTTGAGCCTTGTGTCATGCCACATATTTTGATGGGTAAGAATAGATATATGAATGTAATTAGGAAGGGATTTATTTGATATTGGGGGAGACACTTTCAATGATTTATCATGTGTACCTCATTTACCCATTAATCATCTTTCTGATGAAGGGTACTCCCCTTATTAATACAACACACACAACATATTAGAAAATAACAATGAATTATAAGGACAAGAAATGGGATTTATATTATCTTCAATGAAATGGAATTATAATATTTAGAAATATAGCATGCATAGACACATGGGCATTTTCATTGCAATATTTTTCAAGCCAGAGCTACCAGATGCATTTCGCAAAGACTGCCCTAGACAACCCTACGAACCTTCATTATATAGGCAATTTTAACCGCCCAAGAAGGTTCTAGAAATTTTAACCCTAAATTTTAAGGTTGGCCATCCCTAAGATATTCTATTCATTTTATTACATTAGAATAGGCCCCAAACAACTTTCGGAACTCAAAAGAAATTTTGAAGGAATTTCATTTTCTGTTGTTTCAGGTAGCATAACTTCCGGAGACCATAACTCATCACCCGATAACCCAATTGACTATTATAACTGTATTTCAGAAATTCCATGAAGTTCTCTATAGTGTGTGATTCATGAAGCTCTAACTAGCCAAGGTTTCAACCCCATTCAGAGCCTCTAAATCCTTCAAAACTGAGTTTGAAGTTTCCATACCCTACTGCCAATACTGAAAATTCTCAATATCTTCAAAACTAGACCTGATCTTGCAATGAAAATTTATTGGCAGACTGATATAATCAAAGTGTACCTCCAGGTAATAAAATAGGACATTCTAAGATAAAAAAAAAAACTTACTAAAAATAGTAAATTTTCATAAATAGAAGCTCTGCACAAAGATAACCCTTATTGATAAGAAACCAACAAATATTTTTGGGTGATGTAAGATTTCCCTTACACCCAGGATGCTCCTGCATAAGACACCTGAGGTTATTTGGGAAGTGACCTTGTCACATCTCAGGTGTTTAAAGGAAAACCAAGACGGTTAACCTCCACCCTTGATAGCCATGATGAATCTTCCACGTGTCATCCTTTCCATTTGACCAAATTTTCTTCATATGTCCCATTCCTTGTGCTTCTGCCAACATGAATATCCAAGATATATTCAATCTCCTCCGTAGTTGAAGTAGTTGTTGGAATATTCCACTGTGCTTCTGTGACCTGATCCTCAATACCTCCTTCATGATATTTTGTCAGATCTAAAATTTTAAATACTGGTGAAATATTGAGTTCACTAGGCAACTCTACTTCATAAGCATTTCCTGAATCACGCTTCTTCAGTATTTTGCATGGTCAAAACTTCTTCATCTTTAACTTATTGTATGTTCCTACTGGAAATATCTCCTTTCTCAAATGAACCATGACTTCATCCCCCACCTAGAATTCCTTATGCCCCCTTTTCATATCTTCCTTAGCCTTGTATTGTGTATTCATTTTATTAATATGCTTCCTTACCTCCTCATGCAAATTCTACTACATGAACAACATCATTATTCTTCTTACAAGGAATGAAATGTACCATCTTTGAAAACTTGTCTACCACTAAAAAAATGGAATCATGTCGTCTTTTAGTTCTTGGTGGACCAAGAATAAAGTACATACTAATATCCTCACATGGCTTCTCTGGTACAGCTAATGCCTGATATAACCCTATATTTTTATTGGATCCTTTTTCCATCTGACATACCTTTCACCTTTGTACAAATTTCTTAACATCTTGCTGCAACTGCAGCCAATAATAATTTTCACTAACTAGAACAATGGTTTTATTTCGACCAAAATGTCCATCCAGTCCTCCACTATGCTTTTTTTATTATATTCTCCCTCATGGAACTCATTGGAATGCGCAACTAACTAACTCTAAATAACATATCATCCTGGATTATAAATTTAAACCATTTGGTTCTATCCAGAATAACAGGTTCTGTACAAACTTTCCAAGCTTTGCCAAAATATGGATCTGCGGGGTACAAGCTCTTGAGTTACTTGAACCAAACAACCTCAATCTATATCTCTGTCAGTAAAATATGTCTCCTGCTAAGGGAATCTGCAACCCTATTAGACTTCCCTCTCATGTGTTTCAAAAAAAATTGTAACTCTGCAAAAAATCTACCTATTTCAAATGCCTCTGATTCAACTTCGCTTGATTGTTCAAATACTGCAAGGCTTGATGATCAGTAAATAAAACAAAATATTTTGGAAAAATATAATGTCTCCACTTCCTTAACTCCTAAACTATAGCATATAAATCCTGATCATAAACATAATATTTTCTCTTGGCATCATTGAACTTCTCACTCAAATAAGCAACGGGTTTACCTTCCTAACTCAAAATGGCTCCAATAGTATGCCGACTAGCATCACATTCTACTTGAAACACCTTGTTAAAATTTGGAAGTGATAAAACATGTTCTTTAACTTTTATTTTTAACAATTCAAAACTCTTATCTTCTCCTAGAGTCCACTTAAACTCTTTCCTATCCCCTCTCATTTTCTCAGTCGAGGGTCCACAGATACTACTAAAATTTTGAATAGACTTTCTGTAAAAGCTAGCCAAACCATGAAAATATCTTACCTTAGGAGAACTTCTTGGATTTGGTCATTCAAGGATAGCCTTCACCTTCTCTGGGTCCATTTTTAAACCTTTTGCAGAAACTACAAATCCCAGATACACTAACTCCTTCACAAAATTGCATTTCTTCAAATTAATCATCAACTTCTCTTCCCTTAACCTCTCAAACACCCTACAAATATGCATTAGATGTTCTTCCAATGTTGTACTAAAGATAAAAATATCATCCAAATAAACAATGACAAACTTACCCAAAAATTATTTTAGTTCTTCGTTTATGAGCCACATGAATGTGCTTGATGCATTGGTTAGCCCAAAAAGAATGACTAAACCCTCATACAAGCCCTCCTTTGTCTTGAAGGTTGTCTTCCATTCATCTCCTTCTTTGATCCTGATTTAATGACATCCACTCATTAGGTTTATCTTTGTGAAATACATAGCTCCATTCAAACAATCCATAATATCATCCATCCTTGGAAAGGGAAATTTGTACTTGATAGTGATCTTATTGATAGCTCGAGAATCTGTACACATCCTCCATTCTCCATTTTTCTTTGGTGCCAATACCGCTAGTACAACACATGTACTCAAACTATCTCGGATCAATCTCTTCTGTAATAACTCCTGCACTTGTCTGTTCAATTCTTGACTCTCTATTGGAGTCATCCTATGGGCTGCCTTGTTTGGAAAACTAGCCCCTAGAATCAAGTTCATCTGATGACTGATCTTTCTCACTCATAGAAATCCAATATGTACATTATTAGATACAATATCCTAAAACTCCTCCAACAAGTCTGCAAATTCTGCAAGTATATCTTCTACTGCCTTTTTACCAACTTTTGGAATTAAATAAAAACACATATGCTCATGTCTCATACCTTCTAAGAACTTCCTTCCATCAACTAAACACATTCTATCATTACTACATATCTTTTCTCCTATTTCCTTCAATGGCTTGAGCTTGTGTCAGACTCCATCATTTGTCAAAGAATAAGTATCGGCACGACCATCATGTATAGCACGTCTGTCAAACTGTCAAGGCCTTCCCAACAACAAATGACATGCATCCATGGTTATAATATCATAGATTACCTCATCACAAAAACTTCCAATCTTGAACTTTACTAAGAACTGCTCATTGACCAGGACCTTGTGGTCATCCTGCACCCAGGAAATTTGGTACAAATGTGGGTGTTTTCCCCTTTTCAACTTCAAATTTGAGACCATTTCTTCTTACACTAGATTATCAGTGCTTCCACTATCAATAATCACTTCACAACTCTTATCCTCACACTTGCACCTAGTACAAAATAGGTTCTTCCTTTGATCTAATTAATTCTCTTCATTTATCAGGTTCCTCCTAACAACTAGGGTTTCTCCTCTCTCAACATCAAATGAGTGTTCTAGCTGAGCCTCTTCATTTGCATGCACAACTCATGCATGGCCTTCAGTCCTCTTGTTCATCCTTCCTTGACACTGTGGACATTCATAGGCTCGTTGTCCTTCTTCTTCACAATGGAAACAAGTTCCATGATAACCTCTTCTTCCTGATCCTTTTCCTCTTCCTCTTCCTCTCTGATCCCTATTATTTTAATTATGGGAATGATTAAAATTGTTTCCCCTCTGCTATTTTAATTACGGGAATGGTCAAAATTATTTCCCCTTTGATTCTGACTACTACTTGACTCATCATTCTTTTTATGATCTTCATTTCGGCCTCCATAAGACCGTCCGCTGGATCTTCCACCACGACCTCTTCCAGCTTGCTTTCTTTCAAACTTCATGTTCAACTTATCTTCCACCTTTAAGGAAAACTGGCATGCCTCTTCAATGCAGGTCATTCTAACCAGACTCATCTCCTCCTGAATACTTGGCCTTAACCCATGAAGATAATGGGAAACTTTTTCCTTCTCACCTTCTGCGTGGGACTCGATAGAACTCTTCTGTATTATCTTATACAGATATTCCTGATTGTCTCAACCCTTGTATTTTCTTTAGCAGATCAAGCTCATAATCAATGAGAATGAATTATCTCTTCAGTTTATCCACCATTTAGTCCCATCTTGTGATTTTCTCCTTTCCTCTTCTATTCCTCTCCAACTGAATCTCCTGCTACCAAATTTTTGCATGACCCTTGAGTTTGGCCTTCACAAATTTGACCCTATCTAGATCTTCAATTTCTTCATACTCAAAATATTCTTCTAGATCATTGATCCAATCGATCAATTCCTCTAGGTTAAGATTTCCCGAAAATGTGGGAACTTCAATCCTAGGTCTCTTTCCAATCTTGGAAATGGCCTTCAAAAACCTATCCTCCTCAAGATTTCTAGGCACTTCTGGTGCTTCTTGGTCACCTTGTCCTTCTTCTTCAAATTCCTCCACTTTCATCTCTAACTGTAATATTCATTCCTCTACACAGCTCCTCTTGCAATGCTTGCACTTGTCTCTGGAGGGCTCTAAAACCCTCTTCTGTCACACCTGCAACTCTCCCACCATGGTTCCTTTGTGGAGGCATTTTGGATCCTATCACTTGAACCCACAATCACAGTCCTGGTGCAAACTGCCTCACAGACGACAATCTCTCTACACACTTAGGAAATCCTACTTGATACCACCTAATGAAGGGTACTCCCCTTATTAACACAGCACACAACATAATAGAAAATAACAACGAATTATAAAGACAAGAAATGGGCTTTCTATTATCTTCAATGAAATGGAATTACAATATTCAGAAATATAACATGCACAACCACATGGGCATTTTCATTACAATATTATGCAAGCCAGAGCCACCAGATGCATCCCCAAAGACAGCCCTAAACAACCCTACAAGCCTTCATTATACAGGCAATTTAACCGCCCAAGAATGTTTTAGAAATTTTAACTCTAAAGTTTAAGTCCGACCATCCCTAAGATATTATTATTCATTTTATTACATTAGAATAGGCCCCAAACAAATTTCGGAAATCAAAATAAATTTTGAAGTTGGAATTTTATTTTCTGTTGTTTTAGGTAGCGTAACTTCTGGAGACCATAACTCATCCCCTGTTGTCCCGATTGACTATTATAGCCCCATTTCAGAAATGCCACAAAGTTCTCTATAAAACTCACTTAATGAAGGTCTAATCATCCAAGGTTCTGACCCCAATCGGAGCTTCTAAAGCCTTCAAAACTGAGTTCAAAGTTTCTGTACCCTACTGCCAATATAAAAAATTCTCAAAATCTTCAAAACTAGACTTGATCTCTCAATGAAACTTTACTGGCAAGCTGGTATAATCAAAGTGAACCTCTAGAGAATAAAATAACACATTTTGAGCTCAAATGAAAAACTTACTAAAAATAGTAAATTTCCATAAATAGTAGCTCTGCACAAAGATAGCCCTTATTGATAAGAAACCAATTTTTTTTTTGGGTGATGCAAGATTTCCCTTACACCCAGGATGCTCTTGCATCACTTTCCATCCATCAGATTTGTCATGGTGGAGTAGGGATGAATATGGAACTCACTCCCAATTCAATTCTCATTGGAGATTTGGAGAGTAGAGAGATTACTTCTATCAGGTTAGTTGATCATGCATCTCACTTGTATAATTTTTAAGATTTTGTTCTTGATGATGACCTTGACTCTTTAGATGTTGGGCTTGTATAGGAGTTTGTGTTAGTCAATCCCCTGCTTTTGTGTTTCCACCTCAATGGGTAAGTAAATTTGATTAAATAAAAGATGTGCAATAGAAATTATCCCCAATATGGAGGAAAATCCCTATATTATGATAAATAAAGACACTAAATGAGATCAAATGGACAAGCTAAATATATGTGATCAATATACAAGGTTACAAGAGAGCATTACCGACAATTGTGGCTCACCTCTTTGAGACAATAGACTTGATTGATGCTTGGGAGGAGTCTTGGTTGTTGCTACGAGATTCAAGAGCTAGAAATAAATTTGATAGAGCTTCGTTGTGAGAGAGGAATGATGAAAACAAGTTGAGAAAGATTGATAGAATGTGATATAAAGACAAAATGAGGAAGTTTTTTTAATTTTGTTTCTTAGAGTGGGCATGAGGAGCCGCTATGGATGCGGTTGCACGTTGGGACATACCCCAAGAATAATCTTTATGGAATATGCTCATTTGTATCTTATAATCTTTTGAGATGTTAGCACGTCACACAGACGTATGCATACCGCATTGTTGTCCAACCACTTTGCCATCCATGAAGTTTGAATTATGAAATTTTGATCATGAATTTTGTTGTAAAAAATGCACCAAACACAATATGTATGTGTGAAATTAGCATAGGGTGCAATTTGCAATGCCAGAATATCTTGAAATACAATATTCAAGTTCAAATGTCAATAAAACACACACGAAGTGACATACAACAAATAATAAAAACACTCACAAGGTATACATTTTGAATTTTAAAAGCTCAAGAATAAAAATCTACGACTTTATAATTATCCTAGATCAAATTCACAATCACCAATTTGATCAAGAATGATTAAAATATATATTTTAAAAAAAATGTGTAATTTTAAGATTGATAGTACAATTGAAAAAATTGTAAAATAAAATAAAAAAATTTATAGCTAGATTTCTGGTGTTGATTGTGTGTGTTTTTAAGCATCAACGTTTCGGATCACACTCCGTGATCCATCATCAGGATGAGAGAACAATAAGGAGAACAATAAGGATTATTTTCTCCTTATTGTTCTCTCATCCTGATGATGGATCACGGAGTGTGATCCGAAACGTTGATGCTTAAAAACACACACAATCAACACCAGAAATCTAGCTATAAACTCAATGGATTGTGGAAATCTGATCGATTTAAAAAAATTTATACTAAATATATAAAACTAATAAATTAGTTACTACTTTAATACATTACCAAAAAATAGATATAAAATATTTTAAAAATATATTAATATACAATTTTCATCATTACAATTTCTATATATTTTTAAAATAGATGGTGATCACCTTATAATAAGGGAGAGGGATCAATAGTCGTAGGGCTAACTTCGTCAACATGTAGTCGTTGCATGTCCCTATCTTCTATACAACAAGGTGATGGTGCCCTAGAGCTCACATTTTACAAAAGAATTAAATAAGTAAGTGCACACCAATTATAGGATGGAGGGATACTCCATTGAGTAAGTGCACACCAATTATAGGATGGAGGGATACTCCACGGGTCAGATAAGGCAACTATGAGTCAGTTAAAAAACTGTCGGGTCCACCATAGTTAACCTTGAAAAAATTGGCTCCCGATGCAACTTACAATTTTTTTTTATAGAAGAATGGTATCAAACCATGAAATGCT
>MU227597.1:1357201-1383143 GCA_018584345.1 Thuja plicata | reverse complement strand
TATATATATACGTGTATATTGTTTGTTTATATATCATATATATCTACATGTGTACATATAAATTTGTATATATATGTACACACACACACACATATGTATATAGATCTATAAGTGTATAATTTATGTATATACACATATAGATGAGTATATATCTATACACATACATGTATGCTTACGTATATATGTATACAGACATACACATATATGTTGTGTGTTTGTATATATGTGTATGTGTAGAAATGTATACACATACATTTACATACATATATATACACACATATTTATGTGTGTATATATGTGAGTGTGTGTGTGTGTGTGTGTGTGTGTGTGTGTGTGTGTGATGAAAACCTACAAGTTGGGAGCAAGCTCAGACATGCAAACGTTAGAGATATAAATCATTTAAGCTGCATTAACACATCAAAAAGAATACTCAAAACAAAAGCTTTCCTTCACAACCTTTGATGAGCCAAACAAGGGCACCCAAGCCTTCTTGATTTTCTATTAGAGAGTGTTGTGAGTGTGCTCTCCCACACAAAATATAAATCTCACTATTGATTGCTTTCTTGCTATGGATTGAAATCTACAATGCAAACTAATGGATGTGATAAAGAGCTCAAGAAAAAGTATGAGGAACTTGTCTCATGCCTTCACCAAATGATGAAGATGAAGAATGAAAACTAAACTAGAATGATATGCAAGATAAAATGAAACTAAGATTCATTCACCATTAACCTAGCATGTGATTTCTAGATTCAACAATGAACTAAGAAGCATGAAAACAAACTATGAAATCCTAGAGAAATACTAACATGATAATAATGTATACAAAATAATGGGCGATTTACTCTTGGAAAGGCTCCTATTTATAGGATTTTGGAAGCCTTGGGTGAGGTGGAGCACATTTGGCATCCACATAGGTGCCACACGAGGGACACATAAGCCATGCAAGATGCCAAGTTTTCTCACACATGTGTGAGCAACTTGAGATGCAATGGGTCAATGTGTACTTGAAGTGCACATATAAGAGATCTTGTCATAGATGTGTAAGAAGTGTCATAGTTTTTGTCTAATGAAAATTTTTGGAAAGTGTAAGAAAGAGTCATCAAGGTTGTCAGAAACCTTATTGGCACCAAATTAGTATTATTTGAAAAGTCAATTTTTTAGAAATTTGCTCACACGTGTGTGAGCAAATAATTAGGACTAATGGGTGTAGGGATCCTAAAATTAGCCTAATTAACCTTAGTTAATTAGTGACTAGGCTTATTTGTTGAGAGTGATGTGAGGTAACGTAGGATCTAGGTTTATACTTAAATTAATCCAAATTAGATTTTGATTAACTGTGGTTTTGAAGAATTGTAGCATGTGAAGGGATAAATAAATTAAAAATTTATTTAAAGAGGGGAAGTATTAAATAAAATTTAATACATTTGGAGGACAAGTATTTAAATTAAATTTCAATAATTTTAGAATAATGAACTTAATTTAATTAAATAAGTGGGAGAATATAATAAATATAATTAATTATAATGTTACAAGGGATGATTTTAGGCATCTACATTTTGCCCCTCTTTGATGCGGTGTTGAGAATGATGTCATGTTAAAGAAAAGAAAACAAGATGCCCCAGAGAGAACAAAAAGTCCTAGGGTGATGATGGCGAAGGAGTGTGCTCCCTCGAGAAAATAATAGAAAAAATAATTTTAATAAAATTTTCTCGAAAAAGGCAGAAAGGAGGGAGAACGGAAAATTGCATGACTTATGAGGGGATTGAAACAAAGAGAGGGAAAAATAGGGTCTGAGATTAAAAAAAAATGGGTCCCTATGGGGCTATAAATAGGCCACGGGGGCCTGGTGCAGGAGTTCCAAGGCCATGAAGGCACACCAGGGTCACTATGGATCCTAGGAAGATGAAGGCATGACCATCAAGGGTCATTTGGAAATGTAATAGACCATGATTGGTCATTTAATGATGTTTAACCATGTTTGTAATGTTTATTGACCATTTTGTGTGCTATGATCATAAACAAGTTTTGTAAGCCATTGATTGGCACAGTAACTTAGAGACCAATCATTCATGATTGTAACATGGCCAATAGAGCCATTAAAAATATGTAAATGCACTAAATGTGCTAAAAGTTGTAATATTGCCTTATTGGAAAAATCTGGCCTAATGAGGCCTAGTAATGAGTTTGAGGGTTAGTCAAGCCCTAATACATAGGATTGAATCCTAAAAGGTCCTTTAGAATGTATTTTAATAATAAAAATTCAAAGGAGGATGTAATAGTCGAGTTGACAAGGGTAGTTGTCAACTTGACATTTTTTTAAAGTTGTAATTAGTGTAACAGTCGGTTTTGGTACTGTTGTAGGTAGTTTGGGAGTTAGTTATAGGTGGTTGGTCATTTTTATTCAATGAAAACAAGTTAAATATATTGTAAACAATCCAATGAAGGTGTGGAAGTCAATGTAATAGGTTTGGAGATCAATGAAGTTGATGTTTTTGCATTTTCCATGTTTTGACAGTTACAATGGTCTCGATGCAGAGCCCATAACTTTGGAATGCACCGTTGGATGTGTCTGCAATTGGGATATATTTTGTAAATCCTAGTTACGCCCCTTCTCACCAGACTGATCTTTGAGATAGAGTTCCCTTCAAAATCTATTAGATACAGAGTAGATGTATATCAAAATTGTTTTCTTTCTCTAAGTCTGCACGTTCAGAAGTTTGATGATTTGGGGTATCAAATGAAGCTTTAGAACCCCTAAGATTTTTTTTGGTTATATTTTTTTATGTTACCAAAAACTTTCTTTCTTTCTATAAAAATTCATCTTGTTGTATTGAAGGTCAAATAAATCAATATCATAAAAATGTCTTGAGATAGAAGGAAATTGGCATAGGTTGTAATTTGCATGGTTGGAGTGTTGTTTTCATGGTGTTGAGAATTCCTAAGGATGGGATTTAGAAACCTATCAGATGTTTGAACTCTTGATTCCACATTCAAGGAAGCCTCTACATCAATTGGTATCAAAGCAAGGAAGTAGATCCTTGCAAGTTGAAGATTGAAGATGTCTTTGACAAGAAGTGAAAGAGAATTGATCAAGGCATTGAGAGAATATTTCGATGATGGAAAGAAGCAAAGAGAATAAGAAAGGATGAAAAGAGAAGAAAATAGAAGGAAGAAGAAAAAAGAAGAGGAAATTCTAAGAAGCATTGGGGAGACTTTGGAAAAGATATGAAATAAGTTGGAGTGGATTGCATAACTCCTTGAACAAGCATCAGATGAAGCAGAGAAATAGACTACACCTAAAGAAGTGGATGAACCTAAGGGAAAAGAGGTTCTACAATCTGAATTAGAGGTTGAAGTTGAAGTTGCTGATGGTTGCAGCAGTGGATCAAGTCTTGAGGGGCTTGAATATGAAGAAATTATTCAGTTGGGGGTAGCACAATGTCCTTTGGTGATGGAAGAGGACAAACAACATGGTAGCATGGCTATAGAGGAAACCAAGATGACTAGTGAGTTGTTGGTATGCCTAGGTGAATGGCATGATGGTGAAGACCAACAAGAGAGGGCAGTAGGTGAGGAAGAACCTAACTGTGGGGTCATTGGTGAGACTTAGAAGGTAGTCATGAATGCTAAAGAAGACTTGGAATGTCAAGAGGAGAGGCATGTGATCCAAGATGCATTGGTCTCAATGGGAAGAGACTTCAAGTTTGAAGACAATGAAGAGTTGCAAATAGCAGCAATGGTCTCAAGGCATGAGACTAAGGATGAAGTGCATATTTGTGACCAGTTGGTGGTCTACATTTTCCCATGGGAGGAAAATCAAGAATGAAGATGTAGGAGTGCATGATGAGGCATCAGAAAGAGAATATGTCATGGATCATTAATGATGATCTTTTCAAACCAAAGGTGAAAATCAAATGGTTTTTTTTGCTGACATTGTTTTATTTACAGGTTTCCAAGAGGACTTGGAAGATTTTAAAAGTTGAGGAGTATGGTGCAAGAGCACCAAGGCCATGAAGGCACACCAGGGTCACTATGGATCCTAGGAAGATGAAGGCATGACCATCAAGGGTCATTTGGAAATGTAATAGACCATGGTTGGTCATTTAATGATGTTTAATCATGTTTGTATTGTTTATTGACCATTTTGTGTGCTATGATCATAAACAAGTTTTGTAAGCCATTGATTGGGACAGTAACTTAGAGACCAATCATTCATGATTGTAACATGGCCAATAGAGCCATTAAAAATATGTAAATTCACTAAATGTGCTAAAAGTTGTAATATTGCCTTATTGGCAAAATCTAGCCTAATGAGGGCTAGTAATGAGTTTGAGGGTTAGTCAAGCCCTAGTACATTAGGATTGAATCCTAAAAGGTCCTTTAGAAGGTATTTTAATAATATAGATGCAAAGGAGGATGTAATAGTTGAGTTGACAAGGGTAGTTGTCGACTTGACATTTTTTTAAAGTTGTAATTAGTGTAACAATTGGTTTGGGACTGTTGTAGGTAGTTTGGGAGTTAGTTATAGGTGGTTGGTCATTTTTATTCAATGAAAAAAAGTTAAATATATTGTAAACAATCCAATGAAGGTGTGGAAGTTGATGTAATAGGTTTGGAGATCAATGAAGTTGATGTTTCTGCATTTTCCATGTTTTGACAGTTACAATGGTCTCGGTGCAGAGCCCATAACTTTGGAATGCACTGTTGGATGTGTTTGCAATTGGGATATGTTTTGTAAAGACTAGTTATGCCCCTTCTCACTGGAGTGATATTTGATATAGAGTTCCCTTCAAAAGTTATTAGATACAAAGTAGATGTATATCAAAATTGTTTTATTTCTCTGAGTCTACACATTCAAAAGTTTGATGATTTGGGGTATCAAATGAAGCTTTAGAACCATAATATTTTTTTTGGTTATAGTTTTTTATGTTACCAAAAACTTTCTTTCTTTCCATAAAAATTCATCTTGTTGTCTTGAAGGTCAAATAAATCAATATCATAAAATTGTCCCGAGATAGAAGGAAATTGGCATAGGTTGTGATTTGCATGGTTGGAGTGTTGTTTTCATGTTGTTGAGAATTCCTAATGATGGGATTTAGAAACCTATCAGATGTTGGAAATCTTGATTCCACATTCAAGGAAGCCTCTGCATCAGGGCCCTAGAAGAGGTAATTTTCATTCAGGTAGAACAAAAAATCATAGCAGAGCGAAAGCGATGGCAGAACCATGAGATTGCATGCAGCTTGGAGAGTGCATTCAAACACATTAGTAGGTCATGGACGCAAGATCACCGGTGAGTTTGACATCCTTACTTAATCATGCTTTTGATTTTTGCATTTATTGCTACATTAATGACATTTTGAGGGGGAAAAATTTCGAGGTAGAGACGATGATCAGTGGATCCTCATTTGTGCAAACGATGATCGACCGATCGTCCTCCTCACATACGGTGATCGACCGATCATCGTCTGTGAAGATGAAAAAATAGGACATAGATGACTGTTTAGAATAGTTATCTGCACAAACTGCGGTCAACCAAGTTGACTATTGGCAGGTGCCAGAGGGTTGATCACCAATCAGTGTCTCCAAAGATGAGCATTTGCGTAGGTCAATGGGCATCTGCGCCGATTGACCCAAAAAATGCAGGGAAGACAGGGGAAAAAGAAGAGACTTGAGGGGGAAAAGATGCCCTAGATAGAGGATAGATTGACTGATATGTGACTTTATGGATGTAGGAGGATATACCATTGTTCAGTGTGACCACGGTTACGGCAGGTAGCACTTTACTTAGTAGGGTTAGTTGGAGGGCGGATGATGCCAGACCATGCAGGGCATAGTTTTTCAGTGGGATTGGCATGATTATTGAGTGTCATGCTAGAGGATGAGGGAGAACAATACTGCTAGGGGTACACTATCCTCGAACAAATTTACTATGATCTACACATGTGCACCTACAAGAGAGGTAGGACACATGGAGTAGGTGTGACTTTATTGTTAGTATGGGCATGGGAGCATATCACGGTAGTATGCCCCATTAGGAGACATGAGACATGAGAAACTTATGAATCATATGCATGTATATATTGATCATTGATCAAATATGAGTCAACATACTTGATGTGACATTGGTGGCGGACCTTAGACGAGATGGTGAGGTTTGACTGGATGCCATATGTAGCATGTGAGGCGTGGGGTTGTTAGGTCCCACAAGAGCATGACTATGCAGAGGATGGATGGCTAGACCAATATGTTCTAAGATATGTGCAGACATACTATTGGTTGATTGGGTGGACTGCATACATGATCATACATTATATGTCATCACGCATGTGAAGATAGTTCAGACAGGTAAAGAACACAGTACCAGATGGTTTTTCTCATCCACTAGTTACACGCGAGGTAGGTAGCCTGTGAGCTATTGGAGTAGACTTGAGAGGGGCATGAGCCTCATGGTTAGGGATGGTGGCAATTTCATTGCAGTAGGGATAGGATTCAGTGGGAGATGTAGTGGTTACACCTATATATGCTCAGTGGTGGGTTGTACACAGGCCAATTAGGTTGACAGTCCCTACTGTGAAATAGGCAAGAGAGCAGCCCGCTAGAGGGAAGGATGGGGTCAAAGTAGATGGAGATGATGATGGTGGGGATGATGGAGGAGGGGGAAGAGATAGAGGAGGTCAGAGAGCGAATTCAAGAGTGGGATCTCAGAGGCAGCGGGAACAGGTATAGGTTCCTCTTGATAGGGAACCACCAAGTATACCATCACAGTTACAGGTCTTGGGATAGGAACAGGGGCCATAGGTATAGGTACAAAGATCATCACTAGGTTATATAGAATAGGAGGTGCATGATACAGTAAAGTAGAGTGTGACAATCTAAAGATAGATTCAGGGAGAGTACAAGGACTCCTATTGATGGTGTAGGCATCCGAGGGTAGCCTATAGACAGAGGTAGTGAGGGTACAGGGCATGTTGACAATCAAGACAACACGAGCAGATAGTGCCTAGAGTGCACTGGATAGACTGCAGGCTTAGGTGGATGGAGGATAATTTATAGTGATTGAGACTCATATCAGGGTCATAGAAGGGGATCAGCAGATCACACAACTATAAGCAAAGATCAAGATGTTGAATAAGTAGGGGGAATCCTGACAGTAGATCAGGATGAGGCTTGAAGATGTGTCGAGACATACAGGAGTGAGTGGGAGATATCCCACCAGGAAGTTACAATGGGAGAGATATGGAAGGTGTTAGTGGATGCATTTTTCGCACAGAGGGAGGTAGGGAGGAAACATATTACATTTGCATGTATTATGGAGTAGTCCCTGAGGATCGGAGAGATCTTGCATATACTGAGTGCTCTCAGAAACGGAGCACAAGAAGAGTATCACAGGGATTGGTAGGGATGAGACCTCCCTAAGACAAAGGGGGTGATGGGACAGGTGGGGTAGGATCATCCTCACAGCCAACCTCATGAGTCACCTCAGTTAGTTTTGATACACATGCAGCTTTGATTTTTGAGCATTTATATGTAAAATGGTATTTTGATGTATATTTGTATATGGACACTTTGTCATTGATGTACTTTTATGAGACACTTGATATATACATATATGTTGTTGATGGTCCTATCTTTTGTGATGTGTATGATTCCTATATGCATATGATGATGGTTTTATGAGTGACGTGTGTGATGTAGGATACATGATAGATAATGTCATGATACTGACATATCCGTGATGCAGGGATACATGTATGTGTGGATTTATGATGTGGTGTTTATGGATTTATATGAAAATGGATGCATTTATATGTTATGGATATAATGTGAATGTATAATCATAAATGTAATATGGTGCAAATTAATGCAATGTGAAATAATCATTAATGAATAATGCACTTAAGATAACGTCTAATGATTAATGTAATGGAAATGAATAATGATGATGAATGCAAAGTAATGGTTACTGATTGATGTAAAGTAATGAGTAATGATTAATGAATGTAAAATAATAATGAATGATTATTGAGATAATGATTAATGATTAATGTAATGAAATGCATCTAGATAATTAGGATGAATTTTGAACTCAAAACTTAAACTCATCATTAGGTAGCGGATGCAACTAAATGAAGACTCGAATGAGGACAATGTGTTTTTGTGTGTATCAACCAGAACTAAGAGGATCATGTAGATAGCTTTAGAGGGAAGGGATAAATAGGAATATTGCCAAGAGTAAAAAAAAAGCAACATGACCTTAACTAATATGCAACCTAGCTACATGATTTTTGTGGGATCACATTGTGTTAATGTTGGAGAGAACATCCTAGTTTGATTTTGCAAAAGGAGGTATGCACGATGTGTTAGAAAACAGAAGTGACATTGTTCCTTGGTGTGGATGAGACTCTCAGACAAATATTTTGTTAGGATCATAGATGTAAGATTTTAGTCATGATGGTACCAATGAAATGTCACTCATGGGAGGATTTAGTACACCTAAATATTTTTAAGGATTTGGTGGTATATGTATAAATTTTGCCCCCAGTGAGGCATACATACCCATGATTGTATATCAAACAAAAGTGGACCAAACAACTATGATAAATAGATCATACCACAAATAACATGTATTCTAATAGACGCCTTTCATGATGAACCAATATATTAAAGATCGAGGCAATCATGAGGAGGATATATTAGAATACAAATATAAAATCAACAGAAAGGCATCATGACTAAGCAGTCATTCAGTCCAAAATTTCTTTCCATGAACATGATTATGCGATGGAGGATTGATAAGCTGAGGCCAGAAGGATGCATCCTAAAGGGAAAAGATTGATTGAAAATGGAAATTCGCTAGCAATTGCTTTTGAATAGAATAAAAGATGAGAAATTCAATCTGTCAGTTGATTTCTGAGAACACTTGCAATCCCTGTGTCTGATAAAAAATCTCAGTATCTTGGGGTAAGCTTAGTCATGAGGAAATCTATATGCACAGATATGGGTAGTGTGATGGATTTGTGATGAAATGTGTTGGATGTTGTATAAGAGATGGCCCAAATAGATGATGGATCTGATTACGCATGGCGCCTGAAACAGGTTTTCACCATGGTACTTATCCATTGTGCCACTGAAGTGGTTTCAAAAATGGACGATTTTATTTTTCTTTCTCTTTTTTTTTTTTTTAATATTTTTATATTATTTTTGAAATTTTGTTGCTTTTCTGATTTTTTTTGGATTTTGTGCTACTGGTTTTCTATTGTACAAAGGACTACTGAAAAACTACGCATAGAAGTGCTTAAGATGTACAATATTAACAGGACCAGGGATGGGAAGTCGCTCCAGTGTTGCAATCTGATAAGCTCCAGACCTAAATTTAGCTATAACCACAAAGGGCCCCAACCAGTTAGGCTCAAAATTTCCCTTCTTTTCACGATTCTAGAGGTTCTTCATGTTATGTTGCAGGACAAGATCACCTACTTCAAATTCATGAGGTTTGATCTTCTAGTTGAACTGTAAGCATAGGTGATTCTAATACATGCAGAGGTGGTTTAGGGCATTAAGGCATCTTTCATCGAGGAGTTCAAGCTATGCAAGCAAGAAACTCATGATTCTTCTTCAGACATCATATTCTTCTGGGAGATTCTGAGGGAAGGGAGCAAGATTTCAATGGGGAGAATAGCCTCAGTACCATAGATAAGGGAAAATGGAGTAGCTCCGATGGGGGTATGGATTGAGGTGCGGTATGCCCAGAGGGAGGGATTTAGGAAAAGGTATCAATCATGGCTAGCTTCATGGACTACCTTTTCAAGGATTTTCAAGATGGTTTTGTTGGTAGTCTCTGCTTGACTATTTCCTTGCAGAAGTATTTTGAAGATGAGTGTTAGGTAATGCGAAATTTCATATAGAGTTCTGTGACATCCTTATTCTTGAATGGGGTCCCATTATCAGTGATAATGTCTTGAGGAATACCATTATGAGAGATGAGATACTTCAAAATGAACTTTGAGATCTGTTTTCTAGTTGTATAAGTAAGAGGGACAACCTCAACCCATTTTGTGAAGTACTTTGTGGCCGAAAGGATGTATTTGTGGGTTTTGGAAGAATTTGAAAATATATGGCCAACAAGGTCGAGTCCCCAATCGGAAAAAGGCCAAGGTGTGATGGTAGGTTGGAGAGATTGGGAGGGAGCGTGTATCAGATTACTGTGTTGCTGACAAGGCACATATTTATTTACATAGTGATAGGCATATTGCTCCATAGTAGGCCAATAGTATCCAGTGCGTAGTGATTTCTTGGCCAATGTGAGTCCACCAGAACGGGCCCCACAGTTCCCTTGATGTACCTCCTCTAACAATTTTTTCACTTGATTTGAATTTAGACACCTCAGAAGAGTTCCATCAAAGTGTTTTCGAAACAATGTGTCACCAAGGATTGTGTAGCTCGAGGTTTGGCGGATGAATTTTTTGCGTTGATTTGGGGTGAGGGTTGTAGACACCTAAATTTGATTAGGTGTATCTTAAACAACAAATTTATAAATCTCAGCCAATTGCCCCAAATCTCATCAAAATGCATTAAAATGGGTCGAAATCAAATCAAATGGACATTTATCAAGCAAAGTGGACAAAAATCAAATTAAATCAAAGGATTAAATAATCATGAAATCAAATAATTAAATTCAAGCCTAAAAGGGAATAATCAAATTATGCAATTGATTTTAATCAATTAATTGTATAGTTTAAATCAAAAATCAAATCCAACCCATTCACCCTTACATGGCTAAATTAATTAAATGATTGAATTAAATAAATCCTAATTTCTTTCAACTCAAATTGATCAACCAATGAGAGTTGAGGATCTTGTCTTCTTGTCCCACACTTTGAGGACAACCATTTAATTTTCCCTCCATTTGAAATCACCTCAAAGATTTTTACTCAACCAAGGCTTGACCATGATCAACTCAGTCTACCCCCTACCCTTGGGAAATTGCTATAAATACAAGCCATTTTCTTTGTATTTGGGATCCAAGAAATTCAAGAGAAAAGCATCCTTATTATAGGCATTTAGAGAGCATTTGAGAGCATTTTATAGTATTTTAGCATTTGCATAGCATTTTGAGCATCATTTTGAGAAGAATTCATTGATTTCATAGCATGAATCATGAGAATTTGGATGGAAAGCACACACATCTTTGAGCATTTGAGCTAGATTAGAGCATGTTTATCAATTTTTCTCATTCTAGGATTGTCCTTGAGAGAGATTAAGGCTGAGAGCTCTCTTAACAAAGCTTAGATAGAAAACCATGAGATGTCATAGGTTTAACTTCAATTCTTAGATTGAATTATATTTTCTTTCCATAGAGTTGTTGTTATTTATCCTAATTTCATGAAGGTGTAATCTCACACACACAAGGGTAAGAGGAATGATCTTATCTATCAGGTAGGAATAAATTTCATGGTACCAAGGGCAATTAGGATCAGAAATTTCACACACCATCTCAGTATTCGGTTGATCATGGGTTGTGACCATAATATTCTCAATGAGAAACTTGCACCATGAGTTGTGTTCAGGCATGGAGATCAAGGATCCAATTGTTGTCATTGTGTCTTCTACTTTTTTGTTTGTTCTGGGAATTCATTGGAAGAAAATTTATACAAAATTTTATTTTAGATCTTCAACCATGCGGCGATAAGGAATTGATTTATCATTTTTTTTTTATATTCATTACAAACTTGCTTAATAACTAACTGAGAGTCGCCAAGAACATGTAAACTAGGAATTTTCCACTAGATGGCTTGACGAAGTCCAATCACCAAAGATTCATATTCTGCAATATTTTTTGTGCATAGAAATTACATTTTATAGGACTTAGGGATGAGATCCCTTTGAGGTGTGACAAATATAACTCCTACCCCCAAACATTTCTATGTAAAAGATCCGTCAAAGTAAAGCTTACATGGGATACTTGAGGATATATTGAGAATAGATTCATCTGGAAAATCTGTAATGATTGGATGGTCCCCTTGAACAGGTGCTTCAGCTATCTGTTCTATGATTACTTGTCATTTAATAGATTTGAGGTCCACATAAGCAATGCCAAATTCACTAAGAGTCATAACCCTCTTTGCAGTGCGCCCCATGAGAGGAGCTTTAGACAACAGGTATTTAAGTGGATCTATCTTAGCAACCAGTTGTATCTTATGGTTAAGAATGTAATGGCGTAACTTTTGTGTATATAAAACAACAACCAAACAAGCCTTCTCAATGGGTGAATAATTTAGTTTGTAACCTACCAATGTTCTGCTAAGGTAATAGTTTGCTCGTTCTTTTCTGTTGTCATCTATTTGTGCTAGAAGATCATCTAGTGTGAATTTAGTATCTGATATGTACAAAATAAGGGGGTTGCCTAATACAGGTGGCACTAGCATTAGAGGATTAGATATATATCCTTTTAGGAGATAAAATGTTGTTTGACATAAGAAAACCCATTGAAACATGATGTTTTTGCATAACAGATGACAAAATGGATGTACTTTATCTGCTAACTGCTAACTGTGACATGAACCTTCTGATGGACTGAAGTTTCCCTTGCAGACTACATAATTGTTTTAGTTTTCTAGGGGTTGGCATCTCTAGAATAAATTTCACCTTCTTTGGATCCACTTCAATGCCTCTGCGGGAGATAATGTAGCCCAATAACTTGCCAGATTGAACTCTAAAGACACTCTTTTTAGGATTAAGATGAAGCTTATATTTCTCCAATTGTTCAAAAATTATTGTGAAAATGGGGATGTGTGCTTCTCATGTCTTGGATTTTCCTAGGAGATTATCCACGTAATCTTCCATATTAACATGCAAGAGATCATGAAAGATTGTGGTCATTGTGCATTGATATGTTGCACCGACATTTTTTAGACCAAAGGGCATGACTTGATAAAAAAATGTACCCCAAGGATTGGTGAATGCAGTCTTGTGTTGATCTTTGAGTGCAATCTTGATTTGATTATATCTAGAAAATCCATCCATGAGGGACAACATCTTGTGTCCAACAGTCAAATCCACTATGATGTCAATATCGGGTAGTGGAAAATCATCCTTAGGACATGCTAAATTCAAGTCTCTAAAGTCGGTACAACTATGGATGCCCCCAACAATTTTACCTAATGGTACAATATTAGAGACCCACTCGGGATAATCAATTGTCCTGATGATCTTGGCGTCAAGCATTTTCTGTAACTCAGCTTTGACTAGAAAAGTGACTTGTGGATGCATCTTTTGTAATTTCCGCTTGACGAGATTTACCTTTGGATCAATCGCAAGATTGTGTACAACTAAATATGTATCTAACCCAGGCATGTCTTTGTAAGTCCAGGAAAATTTGACTTGTTTCTTTTTGTGAATTTCAGTCATAGCTTTATGTTCTTGATCATTAAGTGATGCAGCGATATATGTGACTTTTGTATCTTCTTCTATGTAGAGGTTGACTGTTATTATATCTTCTATCGGGATGGAGTATTTTCTTGACTGCAATGATATGAATGGAAGGTAAACTTCTCCCTCCTCTAGTGCCTCAGAAAGGTTTTTACTAGAGAACATGTCCTTTATTTTCTCTTTTTTGTCATCCGGAGGTGCCTGCGAGAGGTTTTCACCAGAGGATGTTTTATCTTCTTTTTAATTTTTATTTTCTTTTCCTTTTTTGCAACTAAGAGTATTGACCTGGCTACCGAAGTAGGCTTTTTGATTGTAGTGGATTTGATGCTCGTATTCTTAGAGATTCTTAAGTCAAAAGAGAGCTAATACTGCCTCATCTAAATCACATACGTCTAAGGATGGTAGTGAATCTTGTTGATCCCAATCAATTAGTTTGAGGTTTTTGAGGGGAAGGCTGGGGGATGAAAGGTTGGCTTTGGTGATGGTAAGAACATGAGAAAATTCATCAAGGTCATCTTCGATATATTTGAAAGGCACTTCAAAGAAATATTTTTCAATGTCTGAATCAGATTCAACTAAACAAGTCTTTAGCGAAGTTAGTCTTAGGTTCTAAGGAGCCCAATCATTTACCTCATGGATAGCCTTTTGTTATAATGAGTATTCTTCTTCCTATTTCTTTTTCTCCGAGATTGGTACCATGATACCACATGCTTTCAAAAATGGGAGTAGCTTTTATATTTGTCCTTAGGGAAGGTTACTAGTTTTTCTTCTTCTTCTTTGTAAAGCCAATCTAGGACAGTGGAGTCCATATGCTCATCAGATAAGGATCCCTAATGTTCAAAATTGGTCTTTTTCATTTCATGATGTCTTTGTTTCCTGAAGGAGTCATCTTTTATGGTTTTACATAGGACTTTGGGGATAGGGGGAGTTGTCTAATGCACATAGAACTTTCAAACTTATATTCCCCCAAGCCTTGATCTGTGAACGTTATTTTCTTCTTGGGTTCAGAGGTCTTGTCTTCAACAACTTTCTATTTTCCTTTGGATTGTTCTGGAGGATTTTTAGATGTTCCTTCAGTACTCTTTGGTGGGATAAGATTCTCCTTTTCAAAAGGTCAGGAGAATCCATTCAAAGGATAATAATTTGACTATCTACCTTCCAATCTTTTGCAATAATGAAA
Organism: Thuja plicata; assembly: GCA_018584345.1. Taxonomy (NCBI): domain Eukaryota; kingdom Viridiplantae; phylum Streptophyta; class Pinopsida; order Cupressales; family Cupressaceae; genus Thuja; species Thuja plicata. The sequence continues at coordinate 1,368,529 of MU227597.1, read as the reverse complement.
GGGCTCAAGATCTCTAGGAATAGTGATTTCTTTGCCACGATGTGGGAAATTTAAACATTGATGGTATATAGAAGGTACACCTTTAATATCATGTATCTATGGTCGTCCCAATAAGATGCTATATGACAGATCTAGATCAAGGACATGAAAAACTATTTCAATAAGGGTTGGGCCCACTTGAAAAGGGAGTGTTATCAAAAATTTTCTCTCCCTTTCTCTATCATCATTGGCTTTTATTTTACTTCTTTTATTTACATCAAGGTCTTCAGAAAGACCGATATTTTTTATCATTTTTAATGTACACAAATTTAGGCAAAATCCACGATCTATAAGGACCCATTTTATTTTAGTGGAGTGCATTTTTGTTTCAATATGAAGATATTTATTATGATGGAGGTTTGGGCCTCAAAAATCTTTGTCAGTGAATATGAAATGCTCTTGTGCAGCTAAATTTCTAATCATAGCTTGGAATTTGATAGGGATAAGAAATTGTGAACCCATAACTAGCCTTGTAGGATAATACAAGACACTATCCATACCCACATATTAGAGGCAAAGCTTGATTAGCCTTTATAAGAAAATAATAAACTTGAGCCAAAAGAGGCTCCACAACTTCATTAAGCCATATTTCATCAATATTAGAAAACCAAAACTCTTAACACATTCCAAAAATAACCACAAATATTCCACTTAACAAGATTGACAAAAAAAATTAATAAATTCCCAAATTCAAATTACAACTCTTTACAAGGTTCATGTCAAGAATGGTGTTCTAACACATTCATGAAGGAAATCCATCACAAACTGCCCTGTCACTGTCCCATACATAGACCCATACACAGTCATCAAAAAATTTTAAATAAAACCTTATTTTGAAAATCCCTCTATTGAGCATCTATCTAGTTAGGTTTCACAAATCATATTTAAAAATTAGCCAAATCCAACGGTGAAATAGAGAGATACACCCCCCATACAAAGACCCATTTTTTTTGTCATGAAAACTTCATAAAATCCATTCTTTAAGTTGCAAGGGCATATGAGAACTTTGCCCAAATCTCAACCAAATTAAACCAAACCAGTTTTAAATGAAAAAGAACTGACTCTAGTTTCAAAAAAATCAAGTTTCTTAATTTTTCATTGGATAAAATGAGATAAATATCTAAACCTTCACAGGTAGGTTTCTTAGAGAGGTTTAATGACAATTTTTGGAAAACTCCATGGAACTTGGTCCATGCTTCAACAAAATTGCTTCCATTGGTCTCAAAAGATAGATAGGAAAAATACCTATAATTTCCAATAGGTCTTCTTTCATATTGAATCCGTATGTAACCATATAAAGATTTTGAAGAACAGTAAGAACGTGATTGAAAGTAAAGATTGTCTCAGAACTTTAAACTCGCATACATTTTATCCAATGCTTGATAAGTTACAATGAAAATACATGAATTAAACTTTCTTCATCCATCATGATTGAGCCCTACATGAAGAGTCTCAATCATTACATAGCTCAATCCTCACGTCTCTCTTCCATTTTGCAGAATGAGGAAGACAATTAGAGGTGATTATCAAACTTACACTTTCTCCACACCTCAAAATAATCTCTCCCTCAACCAAATTCGACCATTCTATGGTAATTATTCTTTTTAGGGAAGTTACAAACTTCCCAACTTTGGAACCGACCCACATATGTTCTTTGTCATTTTGTAACTTTTTGAAATGCAATTGTGCAAAGTTGTACTATGCAACTTTTGCATTTTTGAAATGTTTTTAACTTTGGCCCTCACCATTTTGTAAAATACACCTAAACATATCATATGGACCTATTTAACACATTTTGTCACATTTTTTTATCCTCTCATGGGTATTTTTACAAATTTTACCTAATCATGACCTCTTTTGACAATTTGACAACAATGGACAAAATGGCTTGTTTAGCCTTACATACAAAAAAACTTGTACGTATTGAATTACCTTTACATGTTTAAAATCAAACAATTTGACTGTGGCATAACATTTACCTATTGTTCCTTCTTGGTGTACATGTACCTCATAAGTGCTCCTGCACCATACTCCAAAATTTGAAATTTTTCCAAGTCCTCTTGGAAAGGTAGGTATTAAGAACATATTAAGTGTTTCCTTCAAGTGATTAAAATAAGTATTCCATCCTTATTTTTATGTTATACCTCACCAGTACTCTTGATGCCTCACCTAGGAGTTCTCCTCTTTGTCTCTCACCTGAGTCTCTTGGCAAACCCCACACCATCCATCTCACCCAACAGTGGATTATGGAAGATGCCTCACCTTCTTTGTGTCAAGAACCTTCTACCCAACCTCATCCCCATTGGAGAATGGTCATGCCAGACCTCTCATGTCTACCCACACAAAACTAACACCAACCTATAGCTTAATGGACAAGCACCTGCAACTACAATGCTTTAGCAACACCAACCTTCTTATCCCAAACCTTTTGTGGGCTCTGATACCATTTGATAGGGAGAAGAAATCATGAACACATAACTATCCTTTTAGGATCATTCAAGACCCTATTCATACCCATATCTTAGAGGCAAATCTTGATTATCCTTTACAAGAAACTAATAAACTTGAACCAAAAGAGGTTCCACAACTTCCTTAAGCCATATTCCATCGATATTAGGCAACCACAACTCTTAACACGTTCCAAAAATACCCACAAGTATTCCACTTAGCAAGATTGAAAAACAAATTTAATAAATTCCTGAATTCAAGTTACAACTCTTTACAAGATTCATGCCACGAGTGATGTTCTAACACATTCATGAAGGAAATCCATCACAAATTGCCCTGTCACTATCCTATACATAGATGCGAACACAGTCATCAATAAATTTTGAATGAAACCTTATTTTGACAATCCCTCCAGTGATAATCTATCTAATTATTCTTCACAAATCATATTTAAAAATTAGCCAAATCTAACGGTGAAATGGAGAGATACACCCCCATACAGAGACCCATTATTTCTATCATGAAAAGTTCATAAAATCCATTCTTTAAGCTGCAAGGGCATCTAAGAACTTTTCCCAAATCTCAACCAACTTAAACCAAACCAGTTTTAAATGAAAGAGCACTAATTCTAGTTTCCAACAAATCAAGTTTCATAATTTTTCATTGGATAAAATGAGAGAAATCTCTAAACCTTCACAAGTAGTTTTCTTGGAGAGGGTTTCTGATAGTTTTTGGAAAACTCCATGGAACTTGGTCCATGATTCACCAAAATTGATTCCATTGGTATCAAAAGAGAGCTAGGACAACTACCTATAATTTCCAATAGGTTTTGTTTCAGATTGAATCTGTACAACCACAAATATTGCAAAGAACAACAAAAATGTTTTTGAAAGTAAAGATTGTATTAGAACTTTAAACTCGTGTACATTTTATTCAATGCTTGATAAGTTAAAATGAAAATACATGAAGTATACTTTCTTAATCCATAATTATTAATCCCTACATAGCTCAATCCTCATGTCTCTATTCTATTCTACAAAATGAGGAAGACAATTACAGGTGATTTTCAAACTTGCACTTTCTCCACACCTCAAACTAATCTCCCCCTCAACCAAATTTGACCATTCCATGGTAATTATGATTTTTAGGGAAGTTAAAAACTTCCCAACATCTTTGGAACCAACCCACATCTTTTCTTTGTCATTTTGGAGCTTTTTGCAATGCAATTGTGCAAAGTTGCAAAGTTGCACTATGCAACTTTTGCATTTTTGACATCTTTATAACTTTGGACCTCATCATTTTTTTAAAAAAACCTAAACATATCATATGGGCCTATTTAACACCTTTTATCACATTTTTTTTTTCTCTCATGGGTATTTTTACAATTTTTTCCTAATCAGAACCTCTTTTTACAATTTGACAACAATGTGTTAGAATACTTCAGGGATAACTGAGAGGAGGAGGGGTGAATCAGTTATCCGCAACTTTAAATATTTTGTACTTATTAATCCAGACTGATATAAATTAAATTCACATTTAGATAACACATTACACAACACATCAATTTGGTTACGGGGAAACCAAATGGTAAAAACCCCGATGGGAATTATTACCCACAAAGAATTATACTTGTTTATAGTAATCCCTGTTAAATGATTATGCAACCCTGTTAGGAGTTGTTCATTACAATGCAGTAAATATAGTGACCTAGTTAAGGGTCAGACCCTATTAGGAGTCTTTTATAATAACCCTATTAGGGGTGGTGGACTCACTATCCAAGGACTCACTGTCCAAGTGGTGAAGGCTACAACCTTCTGGTTATTTGATACACACTGTATCAACAAGATGAACTGTTGTATGTGACATTGCTTGTCTGATCAGTTCCTTTTTGTGCATTGATGCTTTAGCCTCTTGTAAAGCACTGTAAAAATCTTATCTATATTCTTAAAGCTTCAACTTCAATATCTATATTATCAGCATATGATAAATACAGCTCTACTACTTTAACACTCTGCTATGCTTTTCTAATCTCTAGCTTTCGCAACTCTTCTTATCACAAATGACCTTGTATAAATACATACTCCAATTATGAGATCATGGGACCTGTTAGAAAACTCTTCATAACATCCTTGTTGGCTCTACTAAGCACGCAAGGATAATTACAACCGCGCAAGTCAATGCTGAACAGACACGTCGTTTCACTAAGCCGGCCTCATCAAATTAATCATAACTTTATAATCTTCTTGAAATATGTTTAGCGCCTTTGGATTAATATCAACAACTCATAAATAAACATGAATATACACACGCATATCCTGAAGATAGGTGCAACTCATTAACCATGTTATATATGTCGGCCTTAAACCGTTATTCCTCCAGAACTGTTACTGTCACTAACAGGATTACATATCTTTACTAAAACTTCATATCTGAGTCTGCGTGTATGAAAATAGCATAATAAACATGTCAACAACATGTATCTATCCACGCAAGTCTTCATATCATCATATGGATAAGTACATACAGAAGTACTAATGTGTATTATATGTTGTCATCAATGACAAACATACAATCAATCAACTGTTTAGAATCAAATCTCCAACACAATGGACAAAATGGCTTGTTTAGCCTTACATAAAAAGAACCTTTTACATATTAAATGAATATTACATGTTTAAAATCAAAAAATTTGACCATGGAATAACATTTACCTATTGTTACTTCTTGGTGTACATGTATGTCACAAGTGCTCTTGCACCAAAATTGGGATGCATTAATGTTTTCGGGGACACGAGACTCATTAAGGGCATTTTCAAGGACTTCTTTGTGGATGGGGGATGTTCAAAGAAGCTCAAGGATAGATATATGTGCAGGCATTTTTCCTAACTGGCCCAATAAGTCATAGCGTGAAGCAGGTCATGTAGTTGTTGATGGTGTAGGTGGTGGATTTGCATAAGTTGATGGATTATTGGCAGCCTGGATAGTAACTCTTGGTCTTCAGGTAGTAGCATTACAATGGGCACCTTTAAGTGTAAGGGTGTTTGCTTGGTTCTCAGATTCTTCAACACATCCACAAAGAGCATCAAAACCGAAGATATCATTTTCCTCTAAACTTCCACATGTGGGATCATTCCCTGTGATGGTGTTTATGGAATAGTCATTAGGAATAGCGTTGGATGCATTATTTTGATTGTGTTTAGGAAATAGTTCATTGTAGAATTTTAATTTGGCATTTGATGATGATGGGTTTTTTCCTTCAACCTCAATTTTTCCATCATCTATGAGGTCTTGAACAAAGTGTCTCAGTTTCATGAAATTCTTGCTATCATGTCCCTTGATGCGATGATAATCACAGTATTCGTTATCTTTATACCAAGTAGGCTTGGGTTGATTTTTGTCAAACGGTCAATTGTTAGGATATGTTGTCATTCCTTGATCCACTAATTGTCGAAAGATCACATACAACATTTTTGTGAGAGAAGCGAATTATCGGCATTGCCTGGTATTGTTGTTGTTGTTGTTGTTGTTTTTATTGTTGCGAGGGAATAAGTAGGACTGATTGTGAGGTTGTTGTTGTGATGAATTATTCTGATTGTTATTGTTGTTGTTATGATTGTTATTGTGATTATTCTAATTGTTTGAATTAGATGCCTAGACATATTGGAGGTGTTTGGCATATTTCACTCCATCATTGACAACTCCTTTGTTCTTTCTCCAGAACTTTGGTTTATCATTGTTAGCAGAAGGGGTATAATGTTTAATGGCACCTTTTTGCAAAAGCCCATCTTCAATATTTTTCCCCTTTTTAACAAGATCTTTGAAAGTAAAAATATCGAATGACATTTCGGATACCAAATTCTTAGTAAAAATATCAATTAAATAATTATCAAGTATCTTCCAAGGCATGTGATTCGCAATGTGTCTCCATAATTATAAGAAGCTGGAAAAGGTTTCTCCATTCCTTTTCTTGGTATTGCATAAGTCACTCATTGACGCTTGATGTTCAATGTTGTAGGAATATTGACCAATGAATTTTTATGCAAGATCGGAGAACATTGATATAGAACCATGAGGGAGTTCCATGAACCACTCCAAAGCGGGGCCATCGGGATTCCTAGTGAAGAGTATTTTCAGGTAATTTTCATTATAGGTGACCTCTTGGCATGCAATGTAGAATTGTTTGAGATGTTGGAGAGGACATAATCCCCCTTTGTATTTCTCAAACTTAGGGTTCTCAAAATTCAGAGGAAATGGTTGCATGGTGATTGATTTGTCAAATGGGTAGGGACATATGTCTTCAAAAGAGAACTCTTTCTTCCCTCCATTTTGTAAGTTGTGTACAAGATTTTTGAGCTCATTAAATTGTTGGGCCAAATTAGGGGCATTATGAGGTGTGAATTGCGGTCTGAAAGATTCTCCACCTCCCAGCTGTGAGGCTGAAAATCCTATTGAGGTCATGCCAACTGTAGGAGGAGATGTATAATGATAAGCCTAGGATATTTTTTGAGTAGATTTCTTCAACGCAGATTATGAGAATGTAAATGGTGATGATGAGACTGTTTGTGTAGACAAGGGGATGGAAGTGTGCCATGTATTTAAAACACTAGCACCAGCATCAGTAGTAGCATTATTTATGGTATGAGTGCTATTATGTGAAGTGATGTTGGGCAAGACACTAAGAATTTGTTTAAGTTGTTCCCATGTTAATTGAAATTTTGGTTGTGAAGCAGATGTGGGGATTGATGTAGAAGACCCACTGGAAGTGGCCTTTCCTTTTTCATGTAATGATGTTGCATTCAAGGTTGAGGTTATGTTTGCAGCAGTTGTATCCTTAATGATATTGTTGTAAATGATAGTTTCATCAAAATCAGTGGGTACTGTGACCCCATTCTTAATAAGGTTCATGAAAATCTCTCCACCATTTTGGCTAATGGATTTTCAACCATCTCTAGGTTATATGGATCGTTGAGGAAATCATTCACTTGGGTAGATCTCTCATCTTGATAAACTAATTCATTCTCCTCAGCAGTGTTGGTTATGTTCTTAGTGTGTACTTCTTCTCCCTGGAAGAAGGGATGATAAAAAGGATTCTCATCGTCATGATTGGTGTTTAAATGTGTGTGCCTCATGTTTTTAGCTTGGGATTGAGTAACTACCATGCAATGGTAACCTCAAAAGGATGGAAGATGAAATAAATATGAAAGATGAAAGGATAAAGGATAAAGGATAAAGGATGAAGTTTAGAATTGATGATGACCTTAGGAGCAAAGGATTTGGACTTGATTTGATTTTTGATTGGATTTGATTGATTTGGATTGAATTGATTAAGATTAATTTGATTGGATTTGAATTGGATTTAAAGGTTTTTGGATGAAAACCTAGGTGACACAAGACCATATGATGATGTAAACACAAGGGGTTGATTTTATTTGACATCTTCTCCTACTTGGTGATTGATTTGTGATCCGAAGAAAAATAAGACAAGATTAGTGTATTTCTATTGCTTAAGACGGACTGATGTTCTACAAGCAATAATGTGTTTACTAGATATGAAGGTCTGAAACACGTTTGATTAAGATCTTTCAACCTAATGATGATGAAGGAGTGAAAGATTGGATATGATTTGATTATGTCCAAGATTGATTGATTAAGAAGGGAATGATGATATTTGTAATGACAAGGAAGTGGTGGATTGATTTAAAAATGAGGTTTATCTAATTGTATTTCTCAAAATGGATGAAGGCATGATTCATATGATTTTTGGGCATGACTCAGGAGATTTTACAATTGTAGATGATAGCGTCAAATTTCTCAAAGTCTTTGACCTCTTGCTGAATAGATTTGTCGATATATTGATATTATTTAGCTTTTCTATCAACATCTTCCTTTTCTCTATAGACACGGGGAACCAGAAGCTTAAATTTCTTATCTTTTCATGATTCGGTCATATCCTATAGAGAGAAATATTGATTTTAACAAAGCAAATGAATGTTTAGTGATAAGTGGTTTCAGGAGCTTTTGAGAAATCAACTTTTGAATGTCTTTGCACAGTCTGATAGCTCACTATTTTTAAGCGGAGACAATCATTCTCAGATGTAGATGACAATCTGTGGAGATGACTGTTCTAGGTCAGAGACAACAATCTGAAAGCGAAGATGATTTTTTGTGAATCAGAGCATTTTTTATGAATTTTGATCAGCGGAGTCTTCCAGTCTGATTTTTGAGCAATTAGTTTGATGGAAAGAACCAATTTGAATCATTCAAACTAGAAAATAATAGTCATATGTCTTGAAAATAATCTAACAAAGGACAAAGCAACCTTGAGGGATACACACAATTGTGACAAATTATCGGACGAGAATTTTTCGTTTGTTTGAATTACCAATGTTTTGAAACCACTTCAAGCACAACCTATGTATGGAATTTTCCTTAGCTTAAAATATTTTCCCACAAACGTAGGCACACACATGAGAGTTAATAAAAATTCAATCATCACCAAGCATGTAATGGCTCTAGTCATGATGTTGTATTAGCCGAATCCAAACGCTCAAGGTGGCATGAATGTGTGAGTGATCTCGAGGAGGTTACTATCCTCCTTGCACAAACATTATCAATCTTTCAAGGGTGAATCAAGTAGGCTTCTACTTTAACAGTTCTTAGTAAGGGTCTCTATTCGGATATGTCCTTTGTATCCGCACAATTTTGATTGAGGCATATAGCCCCACAAAGCACCTTGGAAAAAGTATTCAAGTAAACGTGATTAAGACCTCGTGGCCCTACTTTGTGTTAGGTGTGAGCTGAGTACAAGCTCAAACACTATCTGACTTCTGAGGCTTTAATCCCAAGAAGTAAATTTTTTTAACGTGAGTTAGAGTGGTGGGCTTACTCCTTGTTCTTACTTGGGTCATTCCTGGGATATTTTTCTCTCAACCAGAAGGCCCAACTAAAGGATCAAATGAAGAGCATGGATTGGCGATAAGAGGGGTCTAGATTTCTGATTTTCCCACAAAGAGAAAAGAGCATACACTCCTACCCAATGTCATTTTCTCCCAAACACGCCAAACAATTTTTTCTTTCCCAAGGTTACTTTCTAAGTGAAATATCAAGCGAGTCTAGGTTTCTGATTGTCTAATAAAAGACAAGAGCATACTCCCCTATCACTTAAAAAGATAGTACAAGTGAACCCTTTCTTAAAGTGCCTAAGAAAAATAATTAAATAAAACATGATGTTTCTCTGAATCTCCTAGGAAACCTGCAAGAACAATATGTGATTAGTTTAGTGTTTGTCTTCTTTTTAGCGTCCTGCAACACAAAATATAGTAGTTTCAAAAAGATAGTCTTTAGAATCGAGGTGCTGCAAAACTTAGATGAAATTAGTAACACAAAAGTTTGCTAAAAAGTGAAAATATTCTGACATAGAGCACAAATGATAGTCTATGCACGTAGATGACAATCTGCGTAGATGAGAGTCTGTATGCACAGATGATAGTCTCTAGACGTAGATGACAGTTCAAGAGTATGTGCACATGATAGTTTATGCAAAACTAAAAGTTATACCTGATAGTGTGATTTTTTAGTAGCGCAGATGACATAATCCAAGTGTAGACAATGATCCATGGAGACGATAGTCAACCTGCACAGATGAAAAAACAAAAAATTAGAGTTAAATAACTATGGTTAAATAGTAATATTTTGAAAAACATTAGCAACATTTAACTCTGTAAAAGTGATGTCCTGTCAGAAACCTGAGAGTTAAAAAGATAAAATATGCCAGAAATCAATTTAAAACCACTAAAACCAAGTGTTAGTTAACCAAGGCGGAGAGGACAATCTATGCAGAGAATTATTCAGCGTAGACAATCATTCCAGGGCAGAACAACTTTGTGTGACAGTTTCCAGAACTATTCAGAAAGTTGTAAAAAATATTTTAATTCAGGGATGTCGGTCCCACCAGGCATATCAAAATGTATGTGATGAAAACCTACCTTTTGGGAGCAAGCTCAGACATGCAAACGTTAGAGATATAAATCATTTAAGCTGCATTAACACATCTAAAAGCATACTCAAAACAAAATCTTTCCTTTACAACCTCCAATGAGCCAAAAAAGGGCACCCAAGCCTTGTTTATTTTCTCTTAGAGAGTGTTGTGGGTGTGCTCTCCCAACACAAAATATAAATCCCACTATTGATTGTTTTCTTGCTATGGATTGAAATCTACAATGCAAACTAATGGATGTGATAAAGAGCTCAAGACAAAGTATGAGGAACTTGTATAAAGCCTTCACCAAATGATGAAGATAAAGAATGCAAACTAAACTAGAATTATATGCAAGATAAAATGAAACTAAGCTTCATTCACCATTAACCTAGCATGTGATTTCTAGATTCAACAATGAACTAAGAAGCGTGAAAACAATCTATGAAATCCTAGAGAAATACTAACATGATAACAATGCATGAAAAATAATGGGTGATTTACTCTTGGCAAGGCTCATATTTATAGGATTTTGGAGGGTTTGTATGAGGTGGACCACATGTGGCATCTACATAGGTGCCACATGAGGTACACATAAGCCATGCAAGAGACCAAGTTTTCTCACACACGTGTGAGCAACTTGAGATGTGATGGGTCAATGTGTACTTAAAGCTCTCTTTTTGATGAAAAAGGAAATATATCAAATAAAAAAATAATTAAAAATCTTTTTTCTCTGCACATATTCCTAAGTGGTGGGCTTTTTCCTCTTACTTGCCTTTTTAGGGATTTATCCCACATTGCTCTTGAGGATGCATTCCTCTCCACACTTTCCTTTATAAGGAGCCATCTCCTTCTCATTTTAGGGA
>MU227597.1:1328414-1345052 GCA_018584345.1 Thuja plicata | reverse complement strand
GTTAAGGTAAGATTGAACATTAAAGACTTATATCCCCCGACTTGGCGACTAAGCATTGTCGCGTAGTCTTGAAACAGAAATTAAGCATTTGGCGACAAGGAGATAACCGTGATGGTTAAGGATGACGGCTAGTCGCAAGGTCTCAGAATCAATGATGAGTTAATGTTAACTGTGCGTGACTTTGATTTCAGATATGTCACATGATCGCCAGATTGTAACCCAGGTCAGCCAAAGGTTAAGAATGCACATTGTTGCCAAGTTTTGAGATGGAACCATGGTTAGTGACAAAGGCCCGCGACAAAGAGATTTGATGCAGTCGCTCAGTCGCCAATCAATGAAGGTGAAACAAAAGTCAGCTCGTGAATTAGCGACCAGTCAAAGAAACAGATGTCATCGCTCGCCCGCTCAAAATCTCAAATTAATTCAGTTTAAATAGCTCGTGAGTATGTGATGATGGAATGTCTGAGAAGTAAGATGCATAGTCGCTCAGTCACCGAGACTCAGGTGATATGAAATGATTAACTCGTGAGTGTGCGACTGGTTAAAGATGAAGAAAGTATCGCTCACTCGCAGAAGATGAAAAGTTGAGCAAGAAAGGATGATGAGTATGCGACCGAAAGAAACATGGCAAAATTCGTGTCTAAGGCCAGAACTGCCACGGATACTAGGTGAGGTGGGAGATGTTGCCAAGCTAGAAGTGAACACCATCAAAGAAGAACAGATGGGAAGCAAAAAGGATGAATCAAATATGGTTAAGCCACGAAGAACAAACCTTGTTAATTAGCTGCCACCTTGTTAATTAGCTATTGCCAGGTTGTTGCAAGCGGTGGATTATCCTTCCTAGATGTCTGTAGCTTGTTGTATCCTTGTGCTATAAAAGGATCCCAAGACTACTGTTACAAGGATGGTCATTTTTCTGTCTGAAGATACTAAATCAATTGCAATATATCTGGTCTTTCTGGAGAAATTTCTGTTTGAATGTAGTAATTGATGATGACTTCTGAATGAAATCTAGTTCACAGTTTCTGAAACATTTATGTGGATTTTCTGTCTTCATTTTAGCATTCTGAGTTTTGTTTAAATTGAATGTTCAAGGAGCGTTTTCAATTTATATATCTGTAAGGCGGATATATGAAATACTTCTAGGGTTCTTTCAAGGAGAGAATATACCTTAGAGACATTTCAACAAAGTTTAGGGTAGCAAATGAATCTGATCGATTAGTCTGTTTAAATGTACTGAGGTAGATATATAAGGTATATCTATTTTTGTGTCAGATCCTGTAATTGCCTTAAGTTTAGTCTTCATTCAGGCTGGTTAGAATTATTCACAGATGACTCCATGCCCTTAGATTGAGCACTGGTCTATTTTTGTTTAGTTTAATGATCATCACCATTAAAAATCAAATCTTTACTTTCAGTTTGGTCTGTTTTAGTGTATGTTACAGTGGCCAGTCCCTGTAATTCCACCAATAGAAAGTTAGAATAATTCTGTGATTTCATTATTCTAAGTTTGCGAGGGTAATCCCACCCGAGTCTATGGAACTCAAAGTACAGGAGGTCTCAAGACCTTGTTACTATTTTCCTACTCTATGCTGGGTCAGTGTCAGGGATAAATAGAGTCATACTTCTGAGGAGTATATTTTTATGACAGCAAGAAAAAGGAACAACATGGTTCACCAACATAACTCCCCCCATTAAGACTTTCAAAGAGCTTGTTCACAGATTTGTTCAACACTTTGCATATAATCTTTCAAGATCTATCACCATGTTGGACTTATGAAATTTAAAGCAAAGTCAAGGGGAATCCTTTTTCACTTTCTTGAAAATTTGGAGATGACAATGCTCTCGCTATTCTAGAACCATTCCTGAAAATGAAAAGATTGATATCCTAGTTAGCAACTTGGTTCCTGAAATGCGGTATGAAGTTAGGAAGATGGTTTTTGATTCTTTTGACACCATGGTTGAAACTGCATGTAGGATTGAGGATGTTTTAAAAGAACAAGGAATTTTGACCAAACATGGAAACAACAACAATAATAATGGTCAAAATAAAAACAACCCTAACAAGGATAAAGGGAAGAACTCGCATTAGAATAGGAACAAACAAGTGGTAAATGATAGAGTTGTGGACTCCTCCCAACCCAAAGATCAAACTATGCTCCACTTGTCTAGTGTTGTTCAAGCCATGAAGCTCAATACATCTAATCAATAAGAGAACAAACTGAGATACCAAGATAGGCCTAAGAAAGAGAGGCATCAATTTTCAAAACTTGGTGACTCATATGAGGATGTCTTGAAAACACTTATCACCAACAACCTCACACATCCTCAAGATCCTACGAAACATTATATACCAGATGTTAAGCCACATTGGTGGGATGAGAAGGCCTTTTGCAAATTTCACAGTGGTATTGGACATGACATTGAAAATTCCTACAAACGCAAGCATCTTATTCAAGATCTCATTGAAAGTGGACAACTTAAGATAGATGGATTGAACACCAATGCTGATCATAAGGCATTCAAGGAACCATTTCCCTAGTATGAAAAGGGGGAAACCTCTAAAGCTAAGAATGGAAAAGCTGAGATCAAATACACTTACACAGATGCGGAGAATACTATCAATATTCTTGATTTTGTGGAAGAAAATGTCAACATGATGAGGGGTAAAAATCCCTATGGTTATGATCTAGACATGAACTCTCCTCCTATCTTTGATGAAGAACCTGTTGTGGTGCTAAGGGGTCCTAACTCTAGAGGGTCATCTCAAACTCTTAATGTTGTCATACAAAGTCAAGGTCCCATTGTCATTAGAGGACCCAATTCAAGCCAATCAAGTAAACCTAAGCAAGTGGCATCCAAGAATGTCACCTCAAAACTAGCTATCAATCCTAAGTCAAGTTATAGTCTTTTTGATCAGTTGCGGAAAACCCCAGCTCAAATTTCAATCTTTGAGCTCTTAAAGTTGTCCCTGAGATATAAGCAAGTCCTTGAGGATGCTTTACGCATGGCAAACATCCCCAACAACTTAGATGTTGATCAATTCCATAACATGGTTAACCACATTGTTATCCCTCATTACCTTACATTTTCAGAGGATGATGATAAAGCCTTGAGCCACCCACACAATCTATCCCTTCATATTGAGGTCATGATCCACAGAACCCGTGTCAGGCATGTGTTGATAGATGGGGGTGTTGGGCTTAATATTTGTTCCTTTAATCTTTTGAAAGAATTAGGTTATTCTGAGAAAGTCATAGATACCAGAAAAAGGATTACTATCAAAGCCTATGATGAGGTAGAAATAAGTTCCAAGGGGTTGGTCGTCCTTCCTGTTAGTATTGGCCCTATTGAAAAAGATATTTTATTTCAAATAGTTGACGTTGGACCCCTTGCGTATAATATCTTACTTGGTAGACCGTGGATTCATGATATGCAAGTAGTGTCTTCTACTTACCAAGTGTGTTAAGTTCCCCTACAATGGAATAGAAATTTGTATACCTAGGGATAACACTTTATCTGTCAATTCCATTTCAGTAGGAACTCATGTTCCCCTCAATAGAGATGTAGAAGATTTTAATACAACCTTAGCTGAATATAAAGACAAGCTTAAGTTGATAGACCTTGGCATGGGGGGTATCAACTCAACTCCCTCACAACATTACCAGTTTCACCTCGGTCTTATGGAAAGCCTTCACAATCAAAGAAACCTTCCTCTTCAGCTATGAATTTATTTGGCACATTTGTAGAGTCCTCAGTACCTATCCAAGATGAGAAAGAAGAGACATTTGTTAGAGACTGGATCTATAGAGAAGAGAAATATATGCACAATGAGAACTTCTCTCCCTCTCCTAAGGCTTATGGAAGAGGGTATACTTTTTTCAAATAGATGAGCTATCTCGGACATGGCCCTCTTAATCAAAAATTGGATACTAGAGTTGAACCTCTTAATCATGCTCTTTTTGGATGCAATTCTAAGAAGTCGGTTGGCCTAGGCTTTGCAAATCACAACAAGCACACTACCCATATCCTTGATAAGTCGGATAGTGAAGATGAACAAGAATATGTACCTAGTTTGACAATACCTAGTTTGACAAATCAAAAAGACATATGTGAAGATTGGGTCCCTTCCACTAAACTCCTCTAGGGAGATTTAGATATTCCTATCACTCGTGTGTCAGTTGCAAATTTAGAAAAAGATGAATCGGATGTAGAAGATCATTTCAGAGAACGTCAATGAAAGAATCTTTTTCATTACTGGAAAGAGAAGGTGTTACCCTTGATGACACTAGAGATTTCACCTCAAGATGTCCCAAACCTTCATGGTGTAAACATCCTAGTCACAGTTCAGATACAAGTTCATATGAGTATTAATGGGACTCCTTCTCCAAGTCTTCTACAGTTGATAGAGATGATGTTATCCACACTTATAGTTCTAAACCTGAGGTAGCCAACAAGGTATGTGTAGGATTAGAGGATTTGAACCTACATGTTGCTTTAGTGGATGATTCTTTTCTTGTTAGGACGAATCCTGATTTGGGTAGCTTAGAAGTATACTTGATGGAATTTGACTCTTTGGTCACCGGCGATAATATCGTTCACATTTATAGCCTTGAACCAATTGTTGACTTGCCTCTTGTTCATCTTGACCTCATTGATTGGTCCCAACCCTATCAAGAACCTAAGCTCTTAACATTTAAAAATTATTATGAGATAGCATGTTACCTAAATTTCATTGAACCTATAGTCTCTTCCACCAGTGAACTGGCTACCAGCATGACAGAGCCAGACATCAAGTACCTTAGTCAAAAAATAAAAAGAAAAGAAAATTCAAAAGAATAGGAGTTCTGATGGCAAAAACCACTGTGTGGCGGTGTCAGAACCAAAAAAATTAAAAAGAAGTGATGTATCCAATGGTGAAATCCTCTCTGAAACGCCTAAGGATGAGATACTTGATCATCTCCCTAGCTATTTTCAAGATAGATCTTCAGTGCTTATTGAACCAACACAAGCAGTCAATTTGGGTACAGATGAGGCTCCACAAATAGTACACTTGGTTGAGTCCTTGTCACCTCAAGAAAAAGAAGCTTACAGTAAGTTCTTACAGAAAAAGAAGATCAACTTTGCATGGACTTATTCAGATATGCCAGGGTTGGACATTAATCTTATCATGCATTACTTTTCCATACCTCCAGGTGTTAAACATGTTAAACAAAAATTGAGAAAGATGCATTCTCACATAGCTCTCATAGTCAAAGTAGAATTGGAGAAACTCCTTAGTGCAAGATTCATAAGAGCTATCGCCTATGTTGAATGGATATCAAACATTGTACCAATTTCCAAATATGAAAAATCCATTCGAGTTTGCACAAATTTTAGAGATGTCAATAGAGCATGCCCAAAGGATGACTTTCCACTTCTCGATATAGACATGATAGTGGATATGACTGCGGGTTATGAGATTTATTCCTTGATGGATGGTTTTTCTGGATACAATCAGATTAAGATAGCTCCTAAAGATCAAGAAAAGACTACATTCACTTGTGCATGGGGTACCTATTGTTGGAACGTCATGCCTTTTGGATTATAAAATGTAGGAGCCACCTATCAATGAGCTATGACAACTATTTTTCATGAAATGATGCATAGAAACATGGAAGATTATGTGGATGACACCTTGGCCAATTCTAAACAAAGAGCTACACACTTAGATGATTTAAAAGTCATTCTAGATCACATGGAACAATTTCAACTAAGTTTAAATCCTAAAAAGTGTGCATTTGGAGTCACCTCTGGAAATCTACTTGGCTTCATCATTTCAGAAAAAGGAATAGAGGTAGACCCTGGAAAATTCCAAGCAATCATAGATATGCCACCTCCTAGAAACATTAGTCAAATGATGAGTCTTCAAGGACGTCTTCAATCTATAAGGAGATTTATTTCCCAAAATTTGTGACATTACATGCTTGTGCACACTATACACCTCATAGAAAAAATAGATCAACTCAAATATTTTTTAGGTAAGGTTGTCCTCACAGGTAGACTTGCTAAATGGATGATGATACTTTTAGAGTTTTTCATAGAGTACATTGAGCGTAAATCAATCAAAGGATAAGCCATAGCAGATCAATTGGCTTATTTCCCAATACAAGATAATGCACATATTCAAGTTGACTTCCCAGATGAGCACCTCATGTATCTGACTGAAAGAACATAGAAGATGTTCTTTGATGGATCCTTTATGCAAAACGGTTTAGGAGATGGTGTGTTGTTTGTTTCTCCTCATGGGTACACAATCCCTAAGTCTTACAAATTATTGTTCCCATGTACAAACAACATTTTTGAATATGAAGCTTTAACAAATGGACTTAAGATGGCCATAGAATGGAGAATCACAGAGTTACATGTCTATGGGGATTCACAGCTGATAATCAACCAAGTTAATGATGAATATCAAAAAAAACATGAGAAAATGGTACCTTACAAGAAAATGGTTGACTCCTTGAAATGCTACTTCACATTTGTCACATTTCAGCAAATCCCTAGAGAAGAAAACAAAGTAGTTGATGCTATGGATACACTTGCTTCACTCCTTCAGTTAGAGCTATATGAATCTAGATTTGAATTCCTAGTGGAAGAGCTACATCACCCTATCTATGACTCCTAAGAAAGCCATGTCATTTTTACCCTTGTTGGTCATGAGTCATCCCTTTATGGTGTCATTTCCTCATACCGTCATGATGACATTATACCTTAAACCTTTAACCAATATGAACACAGAAACCTCACCCGAAATGCCTCTCACCATTCCCTTATCGCTGGTGATTTGTATAGGAGGGGTCTAGATGGAACACTTCTTAGATGCTTAGAAAAGGAAGAATCCAACCAAGCATTAGTTGACATCCACGAGGGAATCTATGGGGGACATTCCAATGGTCTTTCCATGGCCTGAAGGTTGCTTAGGGAAGGGTACTATTGGCCTACGATGCAGATTGATGCAGTAGCTTTTGCAAAGTCATGTGAAAAGTGTCAAAAACATGGTAACCTGATACATGCTCCAGGTAGGGAGCTCATTCCTTCTATATCTCATTGGTCATTTTAGCATTGGGCCTTTGATCTTGTTGGGAAGATTTATCCCAACTCATTAGGTGGACACAAGTTTATTATCCCTGCTACTGATTACTTCACTAAATGGGTAGAATTTGTCCCACTTTCTATTGCCTCGTGCAAGACAGTCTCTCTATTCATTCTAAACCATATCATCTGTCGATATGGATTGCCTTTGGAGATTATTACTAACAACGGAGGCCAATTTAAAAATAAGGACCTTAAAAAACTCTGCAATAAATTCAAGATTAAACAACATTGGTCCTCCATTTACTTCCCACAAGGAAATGGTCAAGTAGAGGCATCAAACAAAATCATTCTTAAAATCTTACATAGAACAGTCTATAATAATGGAAGAGATTGGCACTTACAGATAAATCTGGCTTTATGGGCCTATAGAACAAGTATTTATACTCCTACTGGGTCTACTCCTTTTTCCCTTGCATATGGTGATGAAGTAGTGTTACCTTTAGAGGTTCAGATTCCTTCACTTAGAGTTTCCCTCAAAGGTCTAGTTACAAATGAAGACTACTGCGCCATGAGACTTTAAGAGTTAGAATTTCTAGATGAGAAATGTCAAGCATCATTTGACCATATGAGGGTTTATCAAAAGCGCATGTCCAAAGCCTTCAACAAAAAGGTTCACCCTAGAGAGTTCCAATTGGGAGATCTTTTCCTACATGAAAATCTCAAGAATCAACAGCATAGAGATCAAAAGGGCAAATTTCAACCTAATTGGCTTGGACCTTACATCATTACAACAGCTTTTGGAACAGGTGCTTATTTACTATCCACAGCAGAGGGAGAGAAGCTCCCTGATCCTATCAATGTCTTGCACGAGAATAAGTTCTATCCATGATGCCCATTCTGTCTGGGGGCATCCTTTGTACATAATTATTGATCCTAAAAAAATCCAAATAAATGATATATTGTCAAAAATTCTAAAAATCAGAAAATGTCCTGAAAAATGATCATCTTAGTGAAAACCTAGCAATAGGCGCTTTGATGTATCTCCAAAAAAATTATATATTCCAAAAATACAAAAAATTCAAAAATTTAAAAAATTCAAAAAAAAAATAGAAAAAGTGCCTTGGTGAAAACCTAGAAACAGGCGCCTTGGTAGCAAAAATTATAAAAAATTATAAAAAGTCCTGAAAAAAATAAGAAGAAAAATTGAAAATTGAAAAAAAAAAAAATTGTAATCCAAGTGGTGAAAACCTGGAAGCAGGTGCTACTTAGCCTTTCTCCATCATGCCTTGTCCTTGTTGCCTCAATCTAGAATTGGTCTTTGCCTTTGTCTAGGGGGCATAACTGTGTTAGCTTCAGTCTCTTGCATGCGTTAGTCTTTAGGACACTGTGTTTTTCAATACCACCCCAACTATATTTTTCAATACAACCCCTGACATTGAGTGTTTTTCAACACTTATCGGTTTGGTCTTACCCATTTTTGTCATGTGGTCTTGCCTACTTGCAAGCATTCGATCCTTATCCTTGGAACTCAGTATCAGTTAACACACTTAAATTTTTAAACACAACACTTAATGCTTCAGCTATGTCATGATATTTTCTTTGTGTGCTGACTGTTATTGATTTTCGTTGATTGTCTTTATCTAATAAGTCTCTTTGTGATGCATAGCTAGAGGACTTAGGGCATGGGGAATGTTTTTCTTTGCTTTCTTCTTGTGGGTATGGTCCTAAAACTCTTGAGTGTCTCTCATTGTTCTCTTGACACACTTAGGAAATTTGAGGCTTCATCCTTGACTATTTTTGCACAGCCATTCTTCTGGTCATCTTGGCCTCTATGCCTTGATGTGAGCATGGTTTTGCTACATTAAATTGGGTAAGCTAACAACAAAGTCATCTTGACCTTTATGTCTTTGATTCTTATGTTAGAATCTTTCCACATTCCAATCCGATATAAATCGCATTCATATCTTCATAGTTGTGCTTGTAACTAGTGACGATTGTGTGATTTTTTTATGTCTGTTAATAATGGTCCAATGATGAAAATAAGTTCCTTAACATTCTCTCATGAATGATGAACACAAATTCCTATGTTACAGTTTCTCTATTGCAAGTACACCTTTGCATTTTCATGTAGCTTGCATTGTTAGACCTCATGTTAGTTTGCATTTTTAGGCTGCATTATGAGTTTGAGGGGGTTTTTCCTTCACCTTTCTTGTGGAATTTTAATCAACTGTGATCACGTTCTCATCTTCATTTCCTTATCTTCTTTCGTGATCTCAATCAAAATTTTCTATCTTAAACAGTTGATTAATTTTGGGGCATTCTCTTTCTTAAGGAAAATTCTCTTTCTTCTCTCCATTTATTTCCACCTCTTCCAAACTTCTATCTTCCATTCGCTTTCACCCAACTTCTTTTCTTCTAATTCAACCTTGGGGCATAATCTTTCGTGCTTGACGATCTACCTTGGTTCTGTGATCCTTATATCTTTCATCTTATATCAAGAACCTTATTTTTAGTTTGATTTGATCAAATTTATCAATTTGTTGTTTCTCCTTTATCTCATTTCAATTTCGATCACGAGGGGGAAGTACCTATCAAACTTCAATCCTTGATTCAACTTTATCAATCCTATCAATTACTTTGCTTGGGGAAACCTTTCTTCAGATTATTATCTTGGACATGTCAATTACCTATTTACAGGGGTGTTGACTTTGTCTTTTTCAAACAACTTATCTTTTTCCGAATGTGTTCCCATAAAGATCACACGTCTAGGTTGTTATGTGATCCCAAATCGATCTCACACTTCAACTGCATTCTTTGACTACATGTGTTCCCATAAAAATCACACATTAGTCAAAGAGGGGCAAATGTATGCACCCTAAAATGGTCGCCTAGACTATGGACCCCCATTCTTCAATTTATCAAATGAAAGAATCAATTTATCAATTTATTGAACCAATGCTTTGCAATATTTTCAATTCAAATCAATTTCCTTGATCAAAACATAATTAATTTAATTATTTCAATATTTCCCAAGGGTTGATCATTTCATCAATAATCTTATTTAATTAAAAGAAAACATCCCTTTTAATTAAATGAAATAATCTTATTTAATTAAATAAATCTTTTAATTAAATGATTTTATCTTATTTAATTAAAAACTCTCTTTTAATTAAATAATATTATCTTATTTAATTAAAATATCTATTTTAATTAAATAAAATAATCTTATTTAATTGAAAGAAAATCCTTCTTTAATTAAATAAATAAAACTCATTTTTCTCCACACATTCCTAAGTGGTGGGTTTTTTCCTCTTACTTGCCTTTTTAGGGATTTATCCCACAATGCTCTTGAGGATGCATCCCTCTCCACACTTTCCTTTATAAGGAGCCCTCTCCTTCTCATTTTAGGGATAAAATCAGAGATATAGAGTTTTTATGCTATTGTTATGTTGCAAGTTTGGAGAGCAATTTTGGAGGAGAATTTGAGCACTTGAGCTTGGATATTGCAACTTCTCTCTTCTTGTCTTCTTCTTTCATGCCCCATGGCAATCCATTTAGATTAATTTTGCACTTGCATATTAGATTAGATTCATGTTTCCTTTCATATATTAATCTTGCATTTGTATTTCCTTTCATAGAATAATCATGCATTGTTATCTTATAGATTAATTTCCTTTCTTGCATTGTTATCATATAGAATAGCTTTCATTTTCCTGCATACTTGATGATCATAGAGACTAGCATTCTTGCTTTTCCTCTTTGAATCTCTCATTTTATGGTGTACTTGCAAGGGCACAAACTAGGTCAATCTGAGGGCTTCCATTACAAACCCTTGCACTCCATGAATAGAGAGCTATGAGTCACCATTCGAGACCTCATTCTTGAGAAATATTGAATATAATGACTCATAGAAGTGTGACACATTTTTAACACACAATTTCTAAATTTGAACTAGAAGCATGAAAACAATCTATGAAATCCTAGAGAAATACTAACATGATAACAATGCATACAAAATAATGGGTGATTTACTCTTGGCAAGGCTCATATTTATAGGATTTTGGAGGGCTTGTGTGAGGTGGATCACATGTGGCATCTACATAGGTTCCACATGAGGGACACATAAGCCATGCAAGAGGCCAAGTTTTCTCACACACGTGTGAGCAACTTGAGATGTGATGGGTCAATGTGTACTTAAAGTACACATGTAAGAGATCTTGTCATAGATGTGTAAGAACTGTCATACTTTTTGTCCAATGAACGCTTTTGGAAAGTGTATAAAAAGTGTCATCAAGGTTGTAAGAAACCTTGTTGGCACCAAATTAGTATTATTTGAAAAGTCAATTTTTTGAAAATTTTCTCACACGTGTGATCAAATAATTAGGACTAATGGGTGTAGGAATCCTAAAATTAGCCTAATTAACCTTAGTTAATTAGTGACTAGGCTTATTTGTTGAGAGTGATGTGAGGTAGGGTAGGATCTAGGTTTATATTTAAATTAATCCAAATTAGATTTAGACTCACTATGGTTTAGAATAATTTTAGCATGTGAAGGGATAAATAAATTAAAAATTTATTTAAAGAGGGGAAGTATTAAATAAAATTTAATACATTTGGAGGACAAGTATTTAAATTAAATTTAAATACTTTTTTTTTATCGGTAAAATGTCGTAGCCAATTTTTTTTATTAATATATAAATTGAATTACAGAGTCTCCATTCGCTGTGGGCACTGGTAGGAAAGAATGGAGAAGAAAACCTCCACTCTAGCCCAGGACCGAGGTCCAGATCATTATATTTACATTTACTTATGAAGGCATTCCCTCATTTATAGATAAATGGATCTATCCACTTTGTTTTGTGTGTGTGTGTGTGTGTGTGTGTGTGTGTGTGTGTGTGTGTGTGTGTGTGTGTGTGTGTGTGTGCGCATTCTATTATGAATTACAATCTTCATTATCCAGATGGTATATTGAAGCCTTTGTTCTGATCAGGCTTTCAAGATATAAAGGATCTTCATTCTCTCTAATTATACCAGTTATAACCTTTCAATCAAGTCTTTACCAATCTACATTTTGAGCTATCCTCATAAGTAGATTCTTTATCCATACTTGTTCCTGCATATAATATCTATATACCAAATACTAACATATCTCATATGTTAGCCTTCATAAATTTCTTTACCCCCTTTTTACAGAACTCTATTACTTAAGATATAAGGTTAGTCCATATTCATTGGTTCATTCAAAATACCAATGATACCTTCTATTATTCCTCTTATTCATAATTTAAAAACATATCTATATCCTTACAAACAAACCACATTCTATGAACATTACTATTAACTGCTAATGAATCCTATTAAATTCAATGTGTTTCAGAATATACCCAGCTAGATGCGTGTGTGTGTGTGTATAAGTACATATTGTATAGTTGAAAAATGGAAGCACTTCCATTGTAGACTTGTTTATCCTTCTGAGTAAGTGGTTTGGGGTCATGACAAAGCGCCTTGAATGGGTTCCTGATCTTGACCTGGCTTTCCCCCTATTTTGTCCCTCTTTCCACTTCTTCCCAGCCTGATTTCTGCATTCTGGACTACAGACCTAAGATTCTATACTTCAAGGTCAAGGTCGACCTCGACCCTAACCTAGGTCAAGGTCAACCTCGACCTTGACCCAGGGTTCAAACTTTAGGGTCTTGCAGTTTCTAGATGTCGCTCTTTGCAAAAGTTATTTCCCACTTTCGGGTCGGCTATTTCAGGTTCTGAAGTGTCAATTCCTAAATTATATTTAATATAGGTCCTCTCCTAGGGTTAAAGGCTTTAATGGGAATTTTATTCTCCTATGTCAGCCTCCTTAGAATATTGTGCCCTAGTTTCATATAAAAGGGAGCCTTTCTCCCCTCATTTTCTCTAAGTCCTCTATTGAAGCCTAAGCATCCTTGAGAAATTAAGGAGCATTATCAAGTGAAGTCCAAGCAAGCTAAGGAGAAAGATTTCAAGAAAGAATTCATCCATTCAAGCATACATTTTCATGAAGGAGATCCATTGGAGGCCATTGAAGGATTCAAGCTACATAGTGCCCTTGTGGTGATCTCTCCATCCACCTTCTTCCAAGCCTCTTCCAAATTCAAGAACCCATTCAAGACTTGGTGTTAGAGATCTAAAAGAAAGAGATTGAAGACATCCTACCATTATACATTCTACATATTTGGTGCATACATACTTGTGGACTCAAGGATTCGAATCCTCCACAAGGACTTTTTCAAGCAAGGTGAATTTAAGCATTTACTTTGTTTATCTTTATGCAATTTCAATTTTGTATATTTGAGGTTAATTCTAAAACTGGGGTTTGACCAAGGCAAACCCCTCCCCCCAAACAAACAATCCCCTTTTTCTTGCAGGTACAGGTTTGGGACTGTGGATTTGGACTCAGATCTGGATACCCTTTTTGGCTTTCTCTCGGGCTCCGTGAACAGATTCTCTGTCGGACCTGTGCAGGTCAAGGTCAACATTATTGCATCAAGGTTGACATTTGTGGGTCAAGGTCGACCTTTTTCATAAGATGGTGTCAGATTGGAAAAATATTTTTGGGTTTTGTTCGTCTCTGCGTTCTGGTTACGGATCATACTTTAGTTTTTCCAAAAACAGAGTATAGACCTCAGAAAATAGCATTCTTTGATCTACAATTCTTTAAGGTTAGTACATTTATCCTATTTCTTCAATTACTGTCATATATCATATCTATATATTCAAATAACAGAATTTAAGATTTCCCTCTTTGTTCTCTTTTCTGAATGGTTGATTCATTTGTGCATTAATCCCTCTTTTGGGTTGATCAACTTGGATCTTTCATTTGTGCATTTGGGGATAAAGGTGGAACATCTTATCTTCTCCCTAATCACAATTTCAATATATAATCAATCAAATTCAATTAAATGTAAAGTAGGGTTAAGGAACTCAACACACTCTAAGCAAATCAAACAACAATTAATAAACAATCTCCATATCCCCTTTTCTTCCTTTACACACACACACACACACACACATATATATATAATCCATATATATTTGTACATGTATATGTTCTCATCTCAGGATTATAATCCATATTACAATTTTCCTACTTTTGAGACTTTACTCATCATATACCTTTTCAAGGGGAGGTTAATCATCATATCTCATTAATTTTCCTTCTATATTATCTTTGAAAATTAGAAAGCAACACTCTGAGATCCCTAAGTTCTTTTATTTCATTAATTAAAGACATCCTTACATAGTTATCATTCCTAATTTGAAACAAAAAGATATTAATAATTAAAGTGCATTCCATCTATATCTTGTATGTGCATCATTTTAATACAATATGCTATGTTATGATCTTCCTTAATAATTCATTCAATTAAGGAAAGGAGTATTAATATAGCATAGCATTCAAGTAACAAAACTTTCTCTGCCCAAAATGATATTATAACATTATAACATGGCTATCATTCTATTTGATCATATTATACCCTTAATCTTAAAACAAAAAAACTTGTCTTAAAAGTTTAAATCTTCCACATAATCATCTATGAACATATATGTACATATCTATTCAAACTTGAATACCATATATATGTTACTAAATGTGTTTACCTTTTCCTGTTAATGTCAATCTATGCATCATCATTATACATTTTATGTTTTAAAGAGAAATCCTCAAAAATGAGACATTGGTATCCTATTAATTTCTTACCTATATATGTGTATGTATATATCTAAACCTACATATATACATAAGTTCATATATATATATATATATATATATATATATATATATATATTGTAGAAGTTGATAAATGCAACTTCACCCAAGACCACCTGCATGCATAACTGTCACGAGAAGAAGCAAGAAACAGAAGACAGAAGAAGACTCTATGGAGGCCAAAAAGGCAGAGACCGAAAATCCATTGTGACAGAAAAAAGCTTCTATTAACACTAATGAATTACAAAATACAATCTCTGTGTCGAAATGCAAAGCGGTGATTCCTTATAAAGGATACCGAAACCCTAAAAGGGAAAATCTAAGAAATAGAAATTACCTAAGTGAAACTTAAGCATAGAGTATAATAGACTAATAATTAAATGATTTAATTATTAGCTATTATATAACTACTCTAACACCCCCCCTTAAGTGTAACTTAGGGAGAAGCAAAACTGCTAAAAACTCTGCAGAAAGCAGGAAAGATGGGTCCCGACAACTAGGCATGATCAGGTACCCAAAACAAGAAAGGGAAAAGAAGTCCCAGAGAGAGGAACAAGAATGAGCAAGAAGCATCTTCGAAGCAGGAACTGAAAACTCTGTCAGAAGAGACTGCTGGAACCCCCACTGAAGTGCATGACTAGGTAGAGAAGACAAAAGTCTGAAGAGTTGATCAATCGAACCAGGAAGCAATAGAACCAATAGATGAACCCCCCCATAATGCTGAACTGGGAGAGGTGACGGGAACACTGAAATGCAATGCCAGAAACATCTGTAGAAGAAGAACCAGGAACACCAACAGTGCAATAGAAGTACAAACACAGGATAAAGAGCGGTGTCATTGACACACAGCATGGGCTAATGTCATGGAAGGTACGCTCACTTGACAAAGGTGGATGCGCCTAAAGCGGCAAAAATATCATAACCCCCCATGGCACTTTATAACAGAGTGCGAGTACAAAAACCGTACAAGGTGTACAAGATCCCAGAAATGTAGAAGTAGGCACTTTATCTAAGTGCGTTTACAGAATAGAATGCAACAAAAGAAGCATACAATGCTCAGAAGTCAGAAAGAAGAGTGAGCTATGAAATCAGAAGAAGAGATCCCAGCACCTGTAGAACCAAGCAA
This sequence comes from Thuja plicata, assembly GCA_018584345.1. Taxonomy (NCBI): domain Eukaryota; kingdom Viridiplantae; phylum Streptophyta; class Pinopsida; order Cupressales; family Cupressaceae; genus Thuja; species Thuja plicata. The sequence continues at coordinate 1,329,108 of MU227597.1, read as the reverse complement.
TCCACCAGAGTGCATAAATTTCCAAACTCAGAGGAGAGAAAACCTAGAGCAGAATCTGGAAAAAATACCTCTACAACTGAATAGAACACTGAACTAGCTTTCCGACGATATCTCGTTTGCCAAAAAGGAGTCCGGATGAGCCAGATATGGCTCCCGGAAGTCAAAGAAAGACATCGGACTTCAACAGAAAAAAATGCTATTGAAATGGCAGAACCCAAAACCCTAATCACTATATTCGGAAAGATCTCGAAAAGAGATTTCCGACGATATAAGGAAGTCCAAAAAAGACCTTCGTATGCTCTCTGTAGAGCGAAAACAGTGAAAGGGCCCCAAAAAACTCACCAGGCCTGGTTTTTAAGCCCCAGGGGCTAAAAAAAATAGGCCCCTGGGTGCATGGCGCACGCAGGGGCTAAAAACCAGGGCCCATGGTTCGGCATGTGACCTGTCGCTAGGCAAATAAGCCCGCGGGGGCTGAAAACAAGTCCGCCACCGGGCGGAGCGGTGGCCGCCGGTGGAGCCGGGGCGGAGCGGCGCATAGTGCCGATGGAGCTGTGAGTGCTGGGCGGTGGGGGGCCGCGGAGGGTGGCGGGGCCGCCGGGGGCAGCGATGGCAGTGGTGCAGGGGGCCGGCGGTGGGCAGACAGAGCTCGAGGAGAAGAGCGGCAAGGCCGGAGGGGCCGGAGGCGGCGGGGCCC
>MU227597.1:1286939-1324533 GCA_018584345.1 Thuja plicata | reverse complement strand
AGATTTTCACCTGATACAATGATTAGAATGTCTCAAGTATTGATCCTTCGTTATGCACTCAGATGCTGATGATGGATCTCCTCTTTCCAGTACCTTCTATGATCTCACAATCTGATATAACTTTACTTTGTTTTTCACTGTGTTGTCACTCTACTTGATCTCTAATTCTTAACAAAATAACCCTCTATGCATTTCACCTCAAAATTTAGTCACCACACACACTTCTCTATACACATCCAAAATAGGGTTTAGAAGCAATCTTATATATCTATTCAAGTCTGATAGAGAGATCTAAATCAACGATCAAGATCTAATACCCATACCTTGAAGGTATTACAATTAATGATTACGATAGATCATGCATAAGATAAAACAATTAAATGCATAACCAACTCCGTAGGAAAATATTAAATGCATACATAAGTCAGCCCAAAAAGCTTATATAAGTTAGCCTGAACACTTATCCTCAAAGTTTGAATCATTCCAGACATGTATACAAAAACTATTCTGCTCGGCACTTATCATCTTTGTCACTCGACACTAAGTATCCTACTCAGCTCAGCATGATACAACTCAGCAACCTGAATACTGCTCGGCAATGTTGCTTGGCCTTGCATAGTTTTATCTTGGCCACAGTGATAGCCAACTAAAAACTGCCTAAGTGAATGACTAAGTGTTGGTCACTAATCATCAATAGAACTTAGAGATTAACAATCTCCCCCTTTGATATTAGTGGAAAAAACACACTTATCATTACTTCATTTCATTCCATCAAAATGTTGCCTAAGTATACTAAGTACTCCCCCTAAGAATATACTCAGAATTATTCATACAAAATTTTTACATGCATTTAAAAATATATACAAGTGTACCTATTTTGTACTGATGTATCATACTGTGTCCTTTCCAACTTCCCCCTTGTTTTTGTCACTGATTGTTGGTGGGGTTAAGTTATACTTATCCAAAAATTGTTTATGAAGCTACAGGGTGGATTCAAATTTAGTATCCCAACTTTCCTTAGCATTCTTCATAACTTCCAATCTTATTTCTAGCTCGACAGCTAGACTCACTAAACTTCTACAGTTGAGAGATTTGCATTTCTCTGTGATAACTCTTTTGCATCTAAAATTTCCTTCTATATTACCTCCAAGTGAGGCAATAGGCTTGTCTGAATAGTGATCAATTTGGCCCTAATTCAACCATCTTCAGCCATAAGCTCGGCTATTCTCCATTGTGCATTGATCAACTTAGAAAAATGTTAAGAACTAGAATTAGTATCCTTACCCAAAGTATTGTCAGTTGATCTTAAATCTAACTATAGCTTCTCGACAAGCTGTAGATTATCCTTTGTGAAGAATTCAACATCACATAATTTCCTGTACAAAGAATAAACATTTGCTGTAACTTTCTCCAAAATTTCTACAAGAGTAGAAAGTTCAACCTATTTTGTTGCAATCTCCTCTGAGATTTTCTCCAGAACTTTGCTCTCGAATCTCCTCTCGGACCATTGTAGAAATTTTTCTTTGCTGTTAATATCATCATCAGTTACCTTCTATACAATGTTGACTAACTGATCAATAATTGGATCTTGAGGCATTTCATCCTCTAAGTCAAAAGCCTTTGCAAATATGTCCTTGATGTCATGCAACACCTGCTTTTGCTTCTGTTCTATTTTCATCTCTTCATGTCTCTTCTTCCTCTTGAGTAATTCCTAAAGAGTCCTTATTTTTTCAAAAGATAATTCATTAGGATCCCATTGTGGAATCACAATTACCTCATCTAATGTGACATCTAGAATTTGAGACTTCTTCTTTAGAACTTTCTTTCTCTTCAACTCTGGTGAGCTAATGCTCGGTTTCATAATACCTTTTCCTGTCACAGTAGCAATGTCCATTGCCTCTTTTAATTCTGTCAGGATTGTCTGTGGATTAGGCATACCTCCAGTTTTAGGACCTATGGGAGTGGATGATGCAGAGAGTGGTAGGTCAACCAACACTTGCATTGCCTCTTGTTCCTTAGGCTTATCAACAATATCCTTCATCACTATACCACTATCTAAAATTGTTTTGACTACCTCTAAAATAGGTGGATTTTGTGAAGTTACCTCTTGTGCATTTGTTTGTTGTTTCTCTTCACTTATCTGATCATTGATTTCTTTAATTATCTCGTCAATTTTCTCTTTAGATACAGTGGTCTTTTCTCCTTCAGTCTCAGTTGCCTTAATAGGCAAATCATTGTTTGTACCACTCGGCATGTCTTGATCCTCGGCACTCAAATTTCTAGAATCATCAACTATGTAGTCAATTGGACTGTCTATAGTCAGATCAACAGAATTTGTTCAATCTAATGCATCTTTAGCCTTGTCCTATTTTGTAGCAATTTGACCTTGAGTCACCTATGGCTCAGGGGTAATCTCCACTTCTTTTTCCTTTTGATCAGATGTCCCTACATCAGATTCTATTGTCTTTTGGAACTATCAGTCCAAAGATTTCCTTCCAAATCCTTGTACTTTGTTGTACTAATCTTTCAATATCATTTTTCAAAACAGCATAACCTCTAAGTTTAGGAACAAACCTATTCTTGTATTCTTCAATGAATTTGGCTCTCTGTTTTGAATTCAACTCAGGTATTACCTTGGCTAAAGTTCCTTCCCTGATCTGTCTCTCTATAGTAAGTGCAAATTCCCATTTGCTTGAAAGAAACTCATACAATTCATTTGGCACATGATTTCCTATCTCTGTAGGAGTTAACTTGAAAGTACTCATCATATCCAAAAGTAATTTTTGAACTTTGTGTTTATCTCTAATACTCAGTTTCTCATACTTAATGAATTTGAAAGTGGCTAACCCTGCTGAGTTTCTCAAATTGTCACATACCTCATCAATACTAGTTGGTTTCTTGAATTGTGTTGTAGGTATGTTACTGGGTTCATCAATCTCATTCTTTTCATCATCACTATCTATCCCCAATTCTAGTCTCCTCCTAGGTCTCTTTGCTGGTTTACTCAACTCAGCCTTAGGAGCAATTTTAGCTTCCTTTCCAAAACTGCTTTCTCCAACCTTCCTCTTTCCATATACTTTTGTTTGTATTTATGGAGAAGTAACAGTAGATTCTCTATTCCTTGGATGATTAGATATAGGAGGTGTAACCTTAGGTTTAGCTTTTCTCAGCTTGGTTACTATGATAATTGATGGTCTTTTACCCTTAGCTTTCTTAGTGATCTCCTCAGATGCACTCACTTCCTCTTCTGTAGACATATCCTCACCTTGTCCTATGGATAGGCCTAAAGGTGCATCCTCAGGTTCTTCATCACTACCTAAACCAACCATTTTCTTTAGATTTTTCATAATCTTCTTTCTTTTCCTCTCCATGGTTCCCTCTGTTAAACTTCTTAAAAATTTTACTTTGCCTTCATCAAAATTTCCAAACCTTTATGTTGTAGTATCAATTGCCTCGGCTAGGAGTGTAATGATGGTTGATGATGCTTCATCAATGTTAATTTCATATGGAAATGGTTCTAAACATGTTATCCTTGGTGTCACAGCCTGGATATAAGTGTTATCTGTATCAACTAGAAAACAAGTTTCTTCATAGTGCTTCTCCACTAGTGATCTAGGAATCCTAGTTCTTAATCTCATTCTCTTCTTAAATTCCACAAAATAGCTCCCCATTATGCTATTGAAATTACCTCCTAATTTCTCAATACATTCACTAATCAGAACTTTAATGGGCCTAACCTTTTTCCAAATAATATTTCCCAATGTAGGAAATGTATCCTGAATGTAGAAAAATATACAGACTAGTAAGGAACCAAACTTACATGATGAGATTTTATCCTTTCTGATTGATGCTAGGTTCTTAGCTAATTGTGTCTGTTGTAGCTCGGTAAGATCATATGTTTGATTCTTCTTAAAAAATTTCCATGCCTATTCAATGGATGTACAAGGAACACTATCCAATCTACTCAACTAATAGAACTTATGTGCTATTACTCTTACTCCAAAATCAAGTTCTAGGTCTTTAATTGTAGAGATAGTCATACCTCTGTTGTTCCATATGGCTCCAATGTTTAGTGTAATTTCCTCTTTTTTGTTATCTTTCATTGTCCATTTTCTATTCACTATAGGATATCCAATCACTCGATGAATCATGTTCTTAGTTATCTTGACTGGTCCATTATCCGACCATATACACATATCATGAACTCAGCTAAGAATAACCTTAATCCATTCATCTTTGAAACCTTGTGGAAAATATAGGGCATGAGTTAACCCTTTATCTGCTAAATGTTTGAATTCTCCCTTCAAAACTCCATCGACACACAATTTGTTGTAGGATTTCCTTAATTCACTATCACCTACTTCACCAATCTTAACCATGTAACATGATTGAACATCATGGATCATAAGTACCTTGGGTGGAATGGATGAGAGAGCTCCAGTTAAATCACTCTGAATTTCACTTTTAGGAATGGCTTGAAAGTTGAGAGGTGCACATTCATCACTCCGTACTAACTGAATTTGCTCTTGTTCTCCCTCCATACTTTTAGCTAGTGCGAAAGAGCTTGTAGCCATAATCTTGAAATTAGGGTTTGAGAGATGAAGAAAAGAGTACCTCAGCAAGTAGTGCTTTGTACTGTTCACCTTAGGATTGCCGACGGCATGCTGATGAAATCTTCGATGCTAACTTCGTTAAGATCAATTCTGCAACTACTTCAATCGCTCCGTAAACAGTGAAAATTGCAAGGTAAAAATGAAGAATACACTGTTCATCCTTTATAGACTTTGAAAGGTCAAGGTAGGTAAGAAATAAATGTTCTACTCATTGATTTAGTTCAAGCCAGTTGTCCTCATCTTTCTAACACAACTTGCATCCCACTCGGCTTACTAAACTTGGCTTTCGTAAAACTTACTAGGCCAACAAAACTAAGCACACACTAAAGAACTCGGCCTTAGTGTCCATGATTGGTGCTTGGCACCTATAGTGCAATTTTCTCTTCTTAGCATTTGTCTTCAAAATATGTCCCGGTGCATCTTAACATATGCAAATATGGACTTTGGTACATTTCATGTTAGGAACTGATGTAAGATAAGAATTTTAGATGCAGTTCCTTACATACCTCTTTTTCTTAGTTGGAGATGATGTGATCACTTGATCCATTGGATTGGGTGACCTCAGATTCACTAGCTTCACTGCTGCATGGTTCAGACTTCCTAACCCATGTCTGGTTCATTTGTGCTCTAATCTGCTCAATAGTAGGAGCAGGTACCCTAGTCTTACAATCTTTCCTTATATGACCAATTTTCAGACAACTTTGACAAACTAGGCTTCCATTCATCCAACTTTTAGACTTTCCTCTTAAATGTGTCCTTATGTAGTTTTCTGGAACATGTCCATACTCACCACAATAATGACAACTATGCCATGTGTTGTAGTCCCACTTGTAGGTATTGCCTTTTCTTGGTGATTTCTCTTGTGCCTTTGATGTCCACTGTTGTTTACCTTTAGATCTACAATCTTGTGCTCTATGACCATATTTCTGACAGTTATAGCAATTAACATTGATTCTAGGTGTGTTGCTTGCCTTTGTCTTACATTCATGTGCTTGATGTCCAAACTTATTATAGTTGAAGTAGTAACCATTAAAGTTAGTTTTAGGATTGGACTTACCATTCTTGCTTCGGAAAATGTTTGTTGTATGACCTGGTTTCCCATAGTGGTGGAAAAAAGGTTTGTTGTTTCTTGGCTTTGCATACCTTATTTCACCTGTCTTAGATGATTCTCCTTCTTCAGTGGTTGTATGTTGTTCTGTGTGACCTAATCCAGAAGAATCTTTAGGTCTTCTTGATGCTTCCACAAGTTGTTTAAAGTAGCTCATAGTTGCACTCAGATCATTCACTCTATTGTTAAGTTCTTTCTCATATCTCAATTCATCTTTTAACTGACTGTTCTCAGATCTAAGATTTACAATCTCCAAGTCTTTCCTACTGATCTCCTGATTCACAAGTAGTAATTGATTTTCCATGTCAACTTGATTGACTATCATTGTTTGTACATCATGTTTTATTTCATCAAGTCTGATATTCATCATTTTTTGTCTTCTTCTACAATAGCCTTGTCATCTTTGGCTTTCTTTTTATGTTCAACAACTTCACACATTCTTATTGATTGGGCTTCTTGTTCCTTTTTCAAGTTTTTGACTTCTTCACATAGTGCACTGTTCTTTTCCAGTAGAACTGCTATTGCTACATCACTCTCAGTAGAATCTCCATTCTGAAATAGATTTTTGGTTCCCTCTTCGTGATAATGAGTGTCATTCGTTTTTTTGGCCAAATCTTTCCTTGCAGTCAAGGACTTCTTTAATTCATGTCTTGCTGTCTCAAGTTGTTGTAGTGCTAGCTGAATATCAATCTTTAGATTCTCAATGACTTTACCCATCTTGTAGATCTCCATCTCAAGATCTATATTCTCAAGCTGATTATGACCTTTTAGAGAACTAAGCTCTGATACCAATTGTTGGAAATACAATAATGGGAAAGCAAGATACAGAGAGGGGGGTGAATCAGATCTTTAAAGTTAAACACTTAAAATAAACTGATCCACATTCATACATATATGAATCTAATGTAATATCAAATAGCATCCACACAATGAAATAAATAACTCATAACACAAGAACTTGGTAACCTAGAAACCCAAATACGTAAAACTGGGGTGGGGATGACACCCACAAAATTCTCCACTACTGCAGTAATAAAGTGTGCATGTTAGGGCTACAAAAGTTGATTACAAGATGCAATCTACGATGTTAAAGGTCTTCCCGGTTAAGAGGTAAAGATCATTGCAATCTACCCTATGAAAGGATTTCAACTTACAATAAAGTAAGCACTCTGTTAGCAAATTTAGAAAGGTCTGCTAGAACCACTCTGTTAAGAGATTTTCACCTGATACAATGATTAGAATGTCTCAAGTATTGATCCTTTGTTATGCACTCAGATGCTGATGACGGAACTCCTCTTTCCAGTACCTTCTATGATCTCACAATTTGATATAACTTTACTCTATTGTTCACTGTGTTGTCACTCTACTTGATCTCTACTTCTTAACAAAATAACCCTCTGTGCATTTCACTTCAAAATGCAGTCACCGCACACACTTCTCTCTACACATCCAAAATAGGGTTTAGAAGCAATCTTATATATATGTTCAAGTCTGATAGCGAGATCTAAATCAATGATCAAGATCTAATACCCATACCTTTAAGGTATTACAATTAATGATTAGAATAGATCATGCATAAGATAAAACAATTAAATGCATAACCAACTCCGTAGGAAAATATTAAATGCATACATAAGTCGGCCCAAAAATCTTATATAAGTCGGCCTGAACACTTATCCTTGAAGTTTGAATCATTCCAGACATGTATACAAAAACTGTTCTGCTCGGCACTTATCATCTCTATCGCTCGGCACTAAGTATCCTACTCAACTCAGCATGATACAACTTGGCGACCTAAATACTTCTCAGAAATGTTTCTCGGCCTTGCATAGTTTTAGCTCGGCCACAATGATAGCCAACTAAAAATTGCCTAAGTGAATGACTAAGTGTTGGTCACTAATCATCAACAAAACTTAGAGATTAACACTATTAGCTAGATGATCGGCTATTTGGTTACCCTCTCTATACATAGGATTAATTGTATATTGCTTGATTAGTGTTAATATGTTTAGACCTCTCTTAATTAACCCATTAAGTTTCCAATTTTGTGTACTTCCCGTCATGGTAGCATTAATAATCAATGAGAAATCCCCTTCAATCTCTATCTTATCTAGATTCATTTTTTTGCATATCAATAGCCCTTCTATCAAGGCACTACCTTCAGCCTCATTATTGGTTTCCACGCCTTAAAAAATTGATTTGGAGGCAATCAATTTCCCAAACTCATCATGAATGCAGCATCCCACTCCTGCTTTCCCTGGGTTTCCTTTAGAGGCCCCATCAAAGTTTAATTTGACCCAACCATCTGTAGGGTGTCTCCATATATAATTACACCTTAACGCCTCCTTATCCACATTTTTTTGGCCTATGAAGGGGGGAATCTTTAATCCATACCATAGTTTTTGAATTTTTTCATCGTAGTGGGCAAAAACCATATCTCTCCTTCCTATCATGTGATTTTTCACTACCTCTACAATACTCTCTTCAATTTTATTTAACAATTGATCTATGTCTATTTTCTTATCTTTAAATATCCTTCTATTCCTCTCCTTCCATGATTCCCATATTATTATGGAAGGTGCTATATTTTATATCTTCCTATACAATCCATAGTCCATTCTTCTTGGCCATGATGTAAGGAAATCCACCAAATTATTGGGGAATGTAGTTTTCCATCTTATCTTATTGGCCAACCATGTCCAACATTTGTACGAAAAAATCACAGTTCATAAAAAGATGATCTATAGTCTCACACTCTCTCTCACAAAAAGCACATCTCGATGGTCCACTATATCCTATTTTCTCAAACCATTCTGCTGTCAAAATCCTATACTAAACTGCATCCCATGTAAACATTCTAGCCTTCGGCAAACAATGTTTGCTCTAGCATAAGTTTATTGGTAGTGTTGTTTGAGTTTGTTCTTCTTTATCCAAGGATTTATAACCACAGTTAGTGCTATATTCCCCATTTTTGGATTTGTCCCATATTATTCTATCTGGGTCCTTTGATGGGTTTAATTTCCTATTCTTAATATTCTACTCAGCTTTATTTCTAAAATCTTCAGATGTTCCAAGGTCATTGAAGGATTTCCACTTCCATCCCAAAGCTGGGTTATTTTCATCTAGCTCTATAATCCTTCACATATACCCCCCTTTTATGTTTAATCATCTCAATTTCTAGATCATTATTAAGAATAGTACTAAGAGGTGGACCTGCATTCCAAGAATCCTCCCAAAATAATGCCTTACCACCATTACCAATATCCCAGGTAATATTATCTATAATAAAATTCCTACATTCTAGTATAAACTTCCAAATCCTTGATCCTTTGGGAGGAGAGTGATGTTGGAAGATACTTAAAGGATCCCTTCCATCTAAGTATTTGAATCTAAGAATTTTAGCCCACTTAGCCTCTGGATCTCTGTACAATTTCCATACTAATTTAGCTCCTAAAGCCATGTTTTGTTTTTTAATATTATTTACATTCAAACCCCCTTCCTCTAGTGTTTTACATAGCTTATCCCACGCAATTAGAGCTAATCATTTTTTATAATTAGATCCTTGCCAAAAAAAAAAAATTCCTTTTCTATTCATCTCCGCATACTTAGACACATCCTCTGATAAATAGGAATAGTAGAGAGAACAAATTTGATCATAGTTGTTTTCTCAGCACTTGTTAACCATTTCCCTTTCCATGTTTCAACCTTTTTATCAATATTCTCTAACACCTTGCTCCATAAATTTGTTGATCTGTTGCCCTTATCCAAGGGAAGCCCCAAATATTTGAATGGGAATTCTCCTATTTTATATTCTAGAATCCTACATATTCTTTTTTGGGCATCATTAGGTGTGTTTAAAAAATAGATCTCAGATTTCCTTTTATTTATTTGTTGTCCCGAGGCTAATGAGTACAAGTTTAGTATATCTCTAATTATTCTAGCTTTTGTTTCATTAGCCCTACCAAAGAGGAGGTTGTCATCAAAAAATTGTTGATGTGTACATGCCTCCATTTCCTTAGTTACCTTGATACCACATATCATGTTCTCATTCTTTTCTTTAGTTAATGTTCTACCTAGGGCATCAGCTATAATGATGAAGAGAAAAGGAGATAGGGGAGCATTGTTGGAAACACTGAGAGGGGGGGTGAATCAGTGTTTGATTAATTATTCTATTTCAGAAATTTGAACATAAATCAAATAGATAACATATGAAGCATAACACAATAACACATAACACCAGACATGTTTACGAGGAAACCTTTATCAGAGGAAAACCCTGGTGGGAATTAGTACCCACAAATAATTGTACTAGTGTAATGAACCTGTTAAAGATCATGTGCCCTGTTAGGAGCAGTATTTACAATGCAAGTACAATGACCCTATTAGGATTATTTACAAAAATCCTGTTAGGGGTGAGGACTCACTGTCCAAGTGCTCACTGCTCAATTAAAGAAGGCTACAACCTCCTGAAGATAGATATGCACTATATCTAAAAATTGAATTGCTGAAGTGACACGACTGTCTGATCAGTTCCTTTTATGCGCTGATGCTTTGATATCTTAAAATAATTTTCTCATACTAACTATTTCATAATGTTCTTCATTGTCTCTTCTTTGCATATTCTTTACTCTTACACTTATTACAAGAATGCATATTAAGTATATATACATACTCAATAGACGCGACCGAAAACAAGACCTTAGTCGGCCCAAAAACATTATACACAATGCTTCTAGAAAAATTGGCTTAAGTGTGTTTACAATAGTGTTTAATACATAATTAATAACTTATTACAATAGGCGTATAGCCTTTACAAAACAAATTATTGTACGCTAATCAAAAATTGTGGTCAGCTCCATACTCTATTTTCTGAACTTTTTAGTGCACTTAATCTTTCTGTAACTTCTTTGTACTGTCATTCCATACCATGTGTGTATAGGGTAAGCATAAAAACAAATCATAGATCTTATGTATGAATGCGCATATCTTGATTCATTTTGACACACGTGCGCTAGTGCTCTAATCGACTGCATATCTCTGTTCTGCTATGTCTTCTATACTTAGCCAATTTTTGCTCTTCAAAGTTTGTTGTCAAAACTTTATATGACTTTTTTACAATAATGACAACATAAAATAAGTCATATTCTCCCTGAGAGTCAACTTTCCAACAATCTCCCCCTTTTTCATTAATGGCAACAAAGGAATGTGGCCAAGTTACTCAAACTTTGACTAACACCAAAAAACTTTATATCATCCTCTTTTATTCATAATTCTTTACATATATATATAACATATATATCATACATGCATACACATAATCCTTGTATACATTACTCCCCCTTTGACATTAATGACAAAGGGTGTCAAAATTTTAAGTCCTTGAGTACTTACTCTGAATATATATATCTGGATAAGCAATCTAAAGAGTCTTGATCTCTTGCTGCCAGAATGCCTTCAGTTCATCAATTGTATGAAGATGGGTGCATAAGGCATATGTTAGCTTCTCCATCTTTGTCAGATCCAATCAGGTTCCTTGATCATATGTAGCAATGGTTACATCTATCTTTTTTATGTTCTCATTTAGAACAGCTAGTGAGGGCGCAAGTGCATTTCTTAGTTGAGTCTGCCTAGTTCTTATCTTGTTGATCTCCAACTTAGCCTTTTCAATCTTGTCTAACTACCCTTGATAGATATTTTGCATACATTAATGTCTTGCAAGGATTTTTCAATTGATTTTCATACACTTTCAACCAAGATATCAGCTTCCTCAATCTTCTTGATGTGCTCTAAAGTGAATTTTACTCTGTCCATGCAGTTTGCTATTACTTTTCTACCTTTAGCTGCTAGTTCTTTCAAGATTGCTTGACCAATCTTCAATGACTTCAAATCTAAAGAGAAATTCTTTATCAATTCATCTAATCTTTCCTTCTTGTACTTATCTTCCGCAATTTTAGTAGCAGAGTCTACTAAACTTTTGAAATGTGATTTGAAGCTTGTCAAGATGTTGCCAACATCATCAACTAACTGAATCTTAGCCATTTTCATATCTGCTAGCACTAAGTCATTCAGAATGTTCACTATCTCCAGAAAGAGAGGCTTTCTCATGACTTGTTTCTCTTTGGCTTTCTCCATGGCTAGCACACTGATCTTAATCAAATCTTCGTCTTCCCAAGCATCTAGATTTGTTGAATAAGGGGTCAAAATTGACAACAATGATGGTTTGACGGATGGAGTATGTATTACATTTTGACTGGCATCCACGTATTCACTCTTCACAGGGATCTCCATAACTGGTGTTTCATTAGTTTTATTGTCTTCCTCATTATTCAAATCTGTTGAATCTTTGTTTGTAACTTCATCTTGTTGTAAGGAAGTGTTATCAGTGCATACCTTCTTTGTCTCTTCAATGCTGACAAATGCTTTTTCAAATTTTTCCATGTCATTGTCAGAAGCGGTCATGGATATCTTAACATCATCAATCACAATAGTTTCTTCTGAGTCTTTGGCTGTATCAGAAGGTGTTGAAACAGTGGGCGTTGAATCCTATGGACCTATCATAGGCACACTTGGAATCTCAGATTCTTTACTCTATTTAGGAGGGACTGGAGTCACTTTTTCTGTAGGCGTTGTTGATGGATACATATTTCTATCCAAAAATACTCGTTCAAATGCTTTCTGAGTCTCTTCACCAACCAGTTCATACTCTTTGTTCATGATATGAAGTATTCTTGTTTGGGTTCTGAAATGAAGTTTTACCAAATCCAATAGTATAGCTTTCTCATCATGTGAGCAAATAGGGAGAAGACTATCTAAAGTTTCTTCTCTAATCCTCATATCCTGTTCAATTGCTTGCCTTTTCAATACATCAAGTATGTTCCATACTTTGTCTGGTATGACTATTTTGAGCTCCAAAACTGTCCTCTTAAACTTGATCATGTGAGAGATAATCATAGAATGAATTTTTGATTTGTCTATCTCTTGGTATTTGTCATAGACATTATTGATAGATTCTAGTCTTCCTTCATTAACAATTATGTTCTTTAGGACTATTAGACTAGGTCTGAATCCTACCTCAGGAGGGGCTTGAGAGTTCTTTACCTTTCTCCTTGTTTTCCTTGAGGATGGGTGACCTGTGGGAACTTGCTTCCTCCTTATAGTAAACTTACTTGGTATTGATGGTGGAGATGCTTCCAAGTCCATAGTAGTTGAGGGCGTAGATTTACCTTCATCAGATTTCTTCATCTTCTTCTTGGGGATATCATCAGATTTTTCCATTTTCACCTCTGCAGTAGTTTTCTCAAGTTATTTTGCAATCTTAGCTTCCCTAGCCTTATCTAGGTCTTCTTCAGTGACAACATGAACTCTTAGGATGTTATATGTAATATGTGATGCATTTCTTTTATTGTCTGCACTGTATAATACAGAATCAACTTGATTTGTCTTTTCTTTGTAAGTACCCCATCTAGGTTCATTAGGGTCCTTAGGCATAGATAAAAGGACTTGTGCATATCCTTCCAAAGCTTGTTCTTCAACTTCATATCCAAGTGGAAGAATCCATTTTGTTCTAGGATCAACTGCCTCCATGCAAGTATAGTCAGTTTCCACCATGAAGCATATGGTGTCTTTGTATTTCTCAACTATCTTCTCTGATAATCTGAACCTCTTCTGCATTTTGATCCTGAATGTTTTTATCTCCATATCCATAGAGTCCTTAGCACTACTTTCTGATGTAGCCTTTAGTGAAATTTGTGACATGGTAGGTTTACTCTTGTCTAGGTAAAGATTAGCAACTTTACCAACAATGTGAAAGTATAGATAGACGATCAAAGAGCCAAATCTGAATATCTTTCTCTTGTCATGCGTGATAGCTCTAATCTTTTCAATCAGTTGTGCATGTAATATCTCACATAGATTATACTGAGTATTATCCTTTACCATATTTATTTCTACCACGACAGTAGCTGTAGATAAATTGTTCAGTCTGCTTGTGTGCTGGAACTTATAACATAGTATCATAGTGACCAATTTGATGTCATTTTCCTTAATGGGATCAACAGTCATTCCGCGCCTATCACTCCTAGATAAGCATGCTTATTAAACCTACTTCTTAACATCCTTACCAGTGGGAAGAACTAGTCCAGTCTTAGGAAGTCCAGTCATATCATAAATTAGGTCTGCACTAATGTGGATAGGAACTTCACCAATCCAATATAGGTCATCATGTATCCTTCTCTGTAGGATTTTAACCCATTCTGGCTCATAGAACTCGTGCGCATTAGAATACTTGAAGATAGGGTTGTAACTGAGATGTGTGTATTCATCTTTGAATGAATAGTCTGGTTTCATCATCGAAGCCATAAGAGTAGCTATGTTGTTATCTCCAACAGTTTCCTTCTTGCAATAAATATATGCGCGAATGTCTTCTACATGTATGAATCCTAACGGGTCTTGGAAAATTCTCCTTCAACATCATCTAATATGGACTTGAATAGATGCTTCTTGAACATTAATATTTTCCTTTCAGCAATGTCAAATACAACAGGGGTTGCCATACTTACTTGTTACTTGATTAAATAGGGTTTCACGGCAATTCTGAAATGACGCAACTGCTAGGGTTTTGTTTCAATCTTCAATCCTTTCACAAACCAACCAAATAAACAAATTCAAATTATTTGATTCTCAATTCTCTTGTGCTCTATGAATTTTATGATCTCAAATGTAAACAATGAAGATAAGTGATTATTTCACCGATTTATATTAATTTTTTTGCATTTAATGCTTGTTACCGTACGCGTTTTCACTAAGAGTTTCAAAATTTGTTCTGAACAAAGTACAGGCAATGTGTGCATGCATACTACCTTATTTCGTGATCACATACATGAATCCATAGGTTCATACTCAGAGGTGAGTATACCAGCCACACAGGGGTTTAGAGCTAGAATAGCTCCCCCTAAGACCATGAGGGTCAACTAACTAGAAGTAGAAGGTGCGTCCACTAAGGATGCATCAACTACCTTGTTCTCATCATTATCCTTCTTTACTTCAACCCAAATTTTATCTGAATCTTCTTTAGCTTGTACAAACTTAACTTCTCATGATTCTTCAAATAGTGACTTTTAGGATTCTCTTGTCTTTGTGCTCTTGACCTGCAAAACCATGAGATGTGTCCAGCTTTGCCACATGAGTGAAAAATGATAGGAGGTATGATGTTATTATTCATCATGCTACACTTCTTGGCTATGTGTTCATTTTAATTACATATCTAACATGTAATTTTATGATAGTTTCTCTGAGGTTGATTTCTCTGATTGTGTTGATTCAGATTTCTTTGATTCTGTTGTGACTGATTTCTTTGACTTGTTCTGCAATGTATAGCCCTGTGACCAAACTTATTATAGGAGTAAAAATAACCATTAAAAGGTATTACCTCCTTACAGTCTCTTTCCAAGTGTCCATTCTTGTTACAGGCATAACAAGTATGGTTAACTACCTTGTGTTCATCTTTGGGTGGTTCTGCTTTAGCCTCTTAAAGATTCTCAGTTTTCTTTGCTTCTGCAGATTCTGTTTGAGATTTCTTTCTTTCTTACAATTAATTGATCTCAATTTGAGCTACACTGTAACTAACACTAGTAGTATCACCTTTTATCTTTTGTGCATAAATTTATGATTGAATTAGATCAGAACTTGTGTGTGTTTTATCAATCTTTTATTTTTCTTCTGTTAATTCAGATTCAATCTTTTTCTTGATGTTTTCTAACTCCAAGATTTTAAATTTTTCTTGCATAAGTTCATCATCTAATTGTTTACTCTCTTTGGTCTTTTCTTCAATAGTTGTTAGGCTATCTGTAAGTTTTTCATTCAGATCTTCAATCTTATCTTTTAAAGACATGTTTTCTTCATTTATTTTCTTGACCATTTTTCCCAAATCATTTGTGGAGCAATCTTTTAAATCTTTTCTTAATTTCTTGATAAGCATTTGGGAGCCATCAACTTTTAGTTTTAGTTATTCATTTTATTTTTCAGATTTTGTCAAGATCCTCAAGGGTTGCTTAAAGATTCTTTTTCAGATGTTTAGCTTCTACTGAATCCATGATCTCCTCAAGTGGTTAAACTTTCTTTCAAAGAACCGAAGCTCTGATACCAATTGTTGGAAACACTGAGAGTGGGGGTGAATCAGTGTTTGATTAATTATTCTATTTCAGAAATTTTAACATAAATCAAATAGATAACATATGAAGCATAACACAATAACACATAACACCAAATATGTTTATGGGGAAACCTTGATCAGAGGAAAACCCCGGTGGGAATTAGTACCCACAAATAATTGTACTAGTATGATGAACCTGTTAAATTTCCTTTGCCTTGTTAGGAGCAATCTTTACAATGCAAGTACAATGACCCTATTAGGAGTCTTTACAAAAACCCTGTTAGGTGTGAGGACTCACTGTCCAAGAGCTCACTACTCAATTAAAGAAGGCTACAACCTCCTGAAGATAGATATGCACTATATCCAAAAATTGAACTGCTAAAGTGACATGGTTGTCTGATTAGTTCCTTTTATGCACTGATGCTTTGATCTCTTAAAAGACTTTATCTCATACTGACTAGTTCATATTTTTCTTCATTGTCTCTTCTCTACATATTCTCGACTCTTACACTTATTACAAGAATGCATATTAAGTATATATACATACTCAATAGACACAACCGAAAACAAGACCTTAGTCGGCCCAAAAACATTATACACAACGCTTCCAGACAAATTGGCTTAAGCATGTTTACAATAGTCTTTAATACATAATTACTAACTTATTACAATAGGCGCATAGCCTTTACAAAACAAAAGATTGTACGCTAATCAAAAATTGTGGTCGGCTCCATACTCTATTTTCTGAACTGTTTAGTGCACTTAATCTTTTTGTAACTTCTCTGTACTATCATTATGTGCCATGTGTGTATAGGGTAAGCATAAAAACATATCATAGAGCTTATGTATGAATGTGCATATATTGATTCATTTTTACGTACGTGCATTGGTGCTATGATCTACTGCATATCTCTTTTCTACTCTGTCTTCTATACTTAGCCAATTTTTTATCTTTAAAGTTTGTTGTCAAAACTTTATATGAATTTTTTGCCATAATGACAACATAAAATAAGTCATATTCTCCCTAAGAGTCAACTTTCCAACAATCACCTTGTCGGATACCTTATGTGATATTAAAGAAACTGGAAGGGTTACCATTCACCATAACAGACATCTTTGGCCCAGAGATGCATTCAAAGATTAAGTTAATCCATTGCCTCAAGAAACCAAAGGATTCTAAACATTTTCACAAGAATCTCCAATCCAGCTTATCATAAGCATTTTTTGATATCAAGCTTTATAAGCATGCTAGGATTATGGTTATGTTGAATAGTATGTATGAATTCTTGAGCTATAATCACCCCATCTAGTATGGATCTGTCAGGAATAAATCCTGATTGTTCCTCCTATATGAGGAGGCAAGAACATTTTAAGCCTATTCACTAAATTTTTAGTTAATAATTTATATAGGAGTATTGCATAGGGATATGGGTCTATAATCATCCAAACTTTCTGGGTTATCTTTTTTGGTATTAAGGCTATAAAGTTATTGTTTATTTCTTGGATTATCCTTCCTGAGTTCCTCATACCCTGATGTCGATACAAATTCATCCCCAATAAAACTCCAACACTGCTGGTAGAAAAAATTAGGAAACCCATCATGACCAGGGGATTTTTCAGGATGAAGATGTCTCAAGGCATTTTCCACTTCCTCTTTAGTGAATTTAGAGTTTAAATTTTTGTTATGTTCCTTAGTTATAATACTAGGAATATTTTTGAGAATCTCATTTTGGTCCAATCTGTTCGATCCTTCCATATTATTTAGAATTCTTGCAAAGTAATTAACTGCTTCTTCCGCAATGTTCTCTGGAGTCTCAAGTATGGTACCATATTATTTTTCAATTCTTGTGATCTTGTTGAAATTCCATTTGTCTTTAGAGCTGTTGTGGAAGAATTTGGTATTTTTGTATCCTTCAGTTAACCATACCTCTCTAGATCTCTGTTTCCAGTATGACTTCTCTTTTGTCAATATATCTTCATAACTACTTAACAATTTTTTTTCTTCATTATATTTTTCTATATTCATCCCATCTTTGAGGATAACCTCATTTAATTCTTCTATGTCTTTCTCTATGGTTTGCTTCTGTTCAAATATATTTCCAAAATGAGCCTTGTTCCATTCTATTAATCTATGTTTTAAATGTTTGAGTTTTGCATTTAAAATAAAGGTTTTTGATCCATTGAAAAAAAATTCCTTCCACCATTCTTCTATCTTAAGCATACAATCATCATCTTTAAGCCACATTTTTTCAAATTTAAAAGGTTTGTTTTTGGGTGCTACATCCTTTTCTAGGTTTAATTTAATTGGAAAGTGATATGATCCTGAGTGTGCAGCAATACTAGCTTTAAGGTTCACATTTAATTCTGTTAGATCCCCAAAATAAAAGAACCTATCCAATTTCTTAGTGATCAATTCAGTTATAATTATCCTATTTGACCAAGTATCTGACCCATTATCCATCGGGATATCCATCCCATTGATCATTTGTATCCACTCTTTAAATTTTATCATTGTTGGAGTAATACTTTTAGATCCACCAGATTTTTCTCTTATATCTAATATAGAGTTAAAATCCCCTCCTAAAAAAATATTCATATTAGGATAATTCTGAATGCAAGTATCAATTTCCTTCCATACTATTCTTTTTTCATGAAGGAATTTTGGCCCATATATATTAATAATAATAAATTCTAAACTACTGCTAAAATTATTTATCTTAGCCGCCATCCAATGAGAATTTGAGGCTAAGAAGGTTGGAGAGATAAACCTTGGATTCCATATAAAATAAAGTCCACCCGATGCTCCTTCCGAATCTACACCTTTAACCTCCCATATTCCTAATTTTTGACTTAGATTAGTATACCCCTCCTCTCCTAATTTAGTTTCTTGTATTAAAAAAAGATGTGCCTCTAGAGAAGTTAAACTTCTCTTAAGAAGGCGTTGTTTTTTAGGAGCATTTAAACCCCTAACATTCCATGAAATTATTTTCATGGCACCTTGAGAAGGTACTTCCCCTTCCCTGCATTCAGAATAGATGTGATTTTTCCATGTCCTAAAGCTGAACCATCCTTTTGTCTTTATTCATTTAGGGATTTCCTACCCCTTTTAAGTGGTTGTTTTGGATAATCCAGGTTCTCCTTCCCGGTAGAGGAAATAGCTATTCCTAATGTTCTTTCCTTACTGCTCTCGGTTGCATAAACCAGATTAGAACCCATTTCCAAGTTTCCTTCACTCATTGATTCTATAACTTTAAGAAGGAGCATATCCTCAGAATCATGGTTTATTCCTAAGAAATAATTAATTTCTCCTATTTCACTCTCATCTAGATCTTCAAAAAACCTATTGTCTACATTAAATGTAAGAGTTCCATGTTTTTCCTTATTGATTTTTCCAACACCATCCTCTATTTGTTTAGGGATAATTTGTAATGGCTTAGGATTAAGGGACCTTATTTGTGTTGGAATTACTAGAATGATGTACTGAGAGGGGAGGGGTGAATCAGTACCTCTAAAAATTTTTATGTGATTGGCCCATTTAACCTTTGTGTCATCAGATTTGTATATTCACCTATCTATCTGTTCATCTTTCTTTATGTATGTAAAATCATAACATAAGTTCTTTACATATGTAAACATTCAAGAAACGTGCATGAAAATAAATAACACCTAACAAAAGATATGATATCACAGAAAACTCTTGTTAGGAAGTAAAAACTACGGTGGGGATGTCACCCACAAAACTTCACTATCTGCAGATAACAAGGGAGTCGGTTAAGGCTTAAAATTTGATCAGTTCTGATGATCTACCCTATTAGGAGTATTAGAGTGGAAACCCGTGTTGCCCCACTTTTGGTCTACATACCTTTAGACAAAAGTGGATGTTTAATGTGTAGTAGTGGTCTTGAAATTTTCATGGTAATCCTAAGTCTAAGTCTAGCTTCCCTTTAGGCTAGGAGAGCTTTATTGGATTTCCAAAATTTGACATCTCTTTTGTGAGCCAGAGAAAATCTGTATCTGAGGTCATGTTTTCATTGGGTAGGTTAAGTTCCCAATCTGGTAAAGGCCATGGTTCAAAGATTTCTAACATCAGTCGTATATGAAGCTGAAGTATTTAGCCATAACTCTTCATTTTGCAGCATTGGCAGAAAATTGGGTTCAGGCTTCTCCACCGGCGGAAAAGCATCAGCAGAGCGCATTTTTCGTAGATGACTACTTTGTGATGTCTGAGTAGGAAGTGAAATTCTAAAATGGATCACTTGGGCTTAGAAGGATTGTTGTGTCAGAAATACACCTCTGTAGGCCGAGAGGAATGATTAAATAGACAGAAAGCTAAGAGATAAGTTTGTTGATGAAAAAGTGAAAAATGGCTTCTCCACTACTCCAACAGGCAGGTTTCAACCCGCGGAGTACATTTTTTTCCAAGCCATTAAAATGAAGGGATTTTGAGGAAGAATCTATATCATAAGGTATCCAAGACATAAAGAAGGTTGATGAGATCAACTAATATCATTTCGGCGCCCCGACAGGCCAAATTTCTCCAGTGGCAGATTTTTGAATAGAGAACACTCCCAAAGCATTTTTCCGCCCAAAGGAGAAGTGGAAAAGTAATTTTCCGCTACCTTAGGAAAGTTACCATTATGGTTACTAAAGTGAAAATGCACTTTCTCAATGGCCCGTAAGAGCAAATTAATTAATCCAAATAAAGTCATTTTACTTCATCACAAACTTTTTCATTAATGTCTAGGTCTTTTCATTCGTGTGGCATGGGAAGTCAGCCGTTAAACGGTAAGAATTCAAAATTTATTAAATCAATTGAAGGTTGCAAACAGAAGCTACCATTTTTTTGACAAATATTTTGAATTCGAAGCCTCTGATACTAATCATTCTTTACCCCCACATTCCTGAGAGATATTCTTAATTCCCAAATCAAATCATTCAAAGTATGGCTTCTAGATTTATGGGATTCGATGGAATGAATGGCATCACCTCTAAATGGTATAAGATCTCAAATACATCTCTAAAGTTCTTTGATATGCAGAACTTTTAGAGAAGACTAAAAGTGGATTAGATGCATCCCATCACTAAGAAACTGAAGGAGAGTGGATTAGTTGAAGCCGCTAGTTTTCCTGTGGTCGTTCAAGCCCCTGAATTGATCTAGGAATGTATATCTCGATACAATCCAGACACCAAGAAAATTCTCTTGCCCAATGATAAGGTGTTGCTATCTATCAATAGAGAATCAGTTCAAAACTCACTTCGCATCCCAGAGCAAGCTGAGTATTCAAAAATGACATACAGTCAGGCGGTGACTGAATATATAGCCAAGAAGTCAGTTTGGAAGAAGGAGATAATGAAGGCATGGTTTCAAGAGCCTAGAAGCACCAAAGGGAAGCTGCCAAAAACACTATATGGCACTAATCTAAAGCTGAAAATCATAGACATCTTGGTGCTACTCCATAGGATTGGAGGTGAAAGTGAGGCGCTCAATTTTATTGACTATCATTTCTTCTTGGTTAAGGTAATCTATTCCCAACATCACTTCATGATTGGGCCCTTATGGTAAGTGAGAACCTCTCAGAGGCCCTAGATAGAGCTAAGAGCCAAAATGAATTTTACATGTATTCAGTCCTTTTATATATTCTGGGTACAATCCAAATTTGGCCAGGGCTTCCTAGATTAGAGGAATTTCTTGATGATGTTAAGAGTTACAAATTTTTCCCTTATTTGCAATTGCACAATATTTATGTTGAGTACCTTCAAGTTAATGATGTGTTTACAATGAGATTGTGCAGGGGGCTACAAGGCTGTCCAGAAAGGAGATTCTCTCCTGAAGCCATATCTTTTATCAGCCAGTTTGGATGTTATTTCATTCAATTAAAGGATTTCTCATACATTCATCTTGTAGGATTTGATGACTTCCCTTTGAAGCTTCCTAGATATCCTACGGATATGATCATGCTAGTGGAGGTGATGAGACAAGCACTCAAGTGAATTTGATCTGCGCTAATGCCGGGAACAAAGGCTATGACTTCCCCATGACTATCAAAGCCTACAGTTGTGCATACTGGTCTGAGGCAAAGAATGTTCTAAAGACATTCTCAAAGAGGTTTTCATTAGAAACCTATGATTTTCTGAGGCCACAATATGATCCAGTTAATTATGCTCATGATTACCTACAAATGAGCTGAGCTATCCGTCATGTAGATGACATTGAAGACTACTGGGCCAACTGTAGAGATGATTTGGAGAGCAGAGACATATTCTATGCCAGGTTAACAGTTGAACAAATCAAAAAGTTCAAGGTCAATCTTGTAGTTGAGGGGCTAGTAGATGACAGCCAGCACATGGATGATAATACATATCTCAAGAAGATCAAACCCCTCTCCATCAGTTCCGAGCCTATGCTAGATCAAGCCATTGGTGACTTGCAGACTCTAATGAGTGTCATTTACAAGAGGATAGAGAAATGGGTTGAATGGATGGTAGGAAGAAGGAATATGTTGGAAAGGAAGCCTCCTACCCAAAGGACCCTAACAAAGGATACTTCCAACATTGCAATGACTTCTTCGGTGGTACTCCCAACTATGACCAAAATTTCATCTCAGCCAGTCGGGGGAGGAAATGAACCTCTTGAGAAATAATTTCAATGCAAGAAGACGTGTGGAGAAGGCCCACTTCTAGATCTCGGGTCAACTGAAGAAGTGTTTTCCATAGACCTGGCCAAGCCAACAGAAAATCCCACCAAAAGCACAGATCCTGAGCAATCAGTTAAAGCTATTGCTAAAGATGCCCAAGTTGACACTTCAACCCAAGACTCTCCAAGGCAAGGGTCCCCTATCATAGTAAAAGTGGGTGAAGATACTCCCTCAACCACAAAATCAAAAGAAGAGGCCGGGAAAAACAAGAAGGTTGCTTCAGTCGCCAAATTGGTGTCTTGTTCTCCTACCTCGGTAAATCTATTTTCTTCAAGACCAAAATCTACTCCTCTGGTCATTAGGAAACTATTTATAGAGGAGTTGGTCTTTGCCACTAAGTTCACCAGCACCGAATCATGGATAGAGAACACTCTAGAGTGCAAAAGAAAGAGAGTAGAAGAAGGAGCTCTCGAAAAAGATACTTTAGCTCGAGCCTTTCAACCCGGCGCCACTATAGCAAAGGCTAAGAAAATGAAGACACTTTCCACATTGGGTAGAGACCTAGAGACAAGGCATTTCACTATGGAGGTAGAGAAACCCATGAAGGAGGGTCAGTTCAAAGATTTAACCCCTTCGGATTTTGAGCTACACTCATCTGACATGGGTTTAGCCTGACATGATACCAAAGTGGATTGGAGGAAATCCACTAATGTATTAATTGAAGAAGAGTTGGAAGAGCTTAAAATGGCAAAGGTACAGCTTAAGGCCGAAGTCAGTGAACTGACTAATTTCATCTGGTAGTTGGTTACTCTAGTTGCTAGTATTCCCAGTACTCATACC
This sequence comes from Thuja plicata, assembly GCA_018584345.1. Lineage (NCBI taxonomy): Eukaryota > Viridiplantae > Streptophyta > Pinopsida > Cupressales > Cupressaceae > Thuja > Thuja plicata. Next base: position 1,301,187 of record MU227597.1, on the reverse strand, counting down.
ACATTCGATCCCAATGTCGCGGAGAATCAAGCCATAATATCCAAGTTGCAAGAGGATAGGAACTTCACATAGTTCGGCAAGGGATGGGTTGAGAGACTCAAATCTGAGGGATTGGCAGTTTTCGAGCAACTGGGTAATGCTCTCTTAAGACTGGAGACGGAAAGGAACAACATTGAGAAGAATCTGCAGACACTCACATCTGAGAGAGTGAAGTGTCAGGATTGCATAGTGACACTCCATGTGGTAGTAAAGATGAACACCAAAGAGGCATTGAAAGCCAAGATTCTACAAAAAGGAGATGAACCTCTAATCGAATGGCTTCAAAGCCTAGAGTTCAAAGTCAAGATGATAATTTAGGCTGAGACGAGATTGCAGCAAGTAGATGTTAAGATCAAGGAAGAATAGAACAAAGACTTTAAGATTCTTTAAGGTCTGCACATAGAATCACAGACGAGTGGACAAGGCAAAGAAATGATAGGATTGGCCAATATGTAGAAATCATTTTCCAATTACGAGCATAAGCTATCAGAGCAGTCTTCCACCCATTAGGAGAAAGTGCCAGAACTCCAGCAGTTGAGTGGATGTATTTATAAAGCCATGGAATAATTGAAAGACTGGACAGATACAATCAAGAGCCTGGCCAAGGAGCATTCCAGGTGGATCATCCGATATACCAATGTCCATGTCAACAGGCATGAGGATCTTATTAGATTTATTATAGCTGTCACCGCCTATAGGGCTAAATTAGGCAAAGGGAATGAAACTGAAGCTTGAATAGATTCTCCCTTTGTACTAAATTTTGATGATTTTATAATGGATAAACCTTCGTTTTTCATTCCTGCTTAAAAGAAGTTGAACCATTTTTGGTTACTCTTTTTGTAACGGTCAAGACTCAAACTCTATATGTACTATATCAAAAGTTAATACAAAGGTCGGCTAAATTTTGGTGGGAAAGATAGCATTTTGTTGAGTCAAATTTGTATGTCTGAATACCATTGTTTTATTTGTTCCATTACATTGCATTTATCTTTCTGTTGAATTCGAATGTTTCTTTGAAGTTAGGTTTACAATCTGTATTTGAACCAGAGTTATGTATTATGATTTGATACAATCAGCTAAGGTGAAGATCTGTTGTTATCTTAAGTTTAGCAAACGTTCTTCTAATATAGATTGATTCATTGGCATTTTATTATTAATCTTTAGTCTTGCATCTGCATTTTCAGTAGAAGTTCATGCATTGCCAATTTTGGGAGTTAATGTGATTGATGAAATCTCATATTTGGCTAGATTTAGAGTTGAATTCATCCCGCCTAAGCTATTTCTTGTCTAGTTTTAGCTTGGTTTACCTCTTCTATTCTCGGGTTAAGGACATACCCCTGTTAGATTAGGAGAGATCAAAATTCACTAAAAATCATTCATATAAGTGAGTTGTACATTTAAATTCAGAGGGAAATTAATATGAAAATATAATTTCCCAACTGTTGTATTCAATTGTTCTTAAGTATTTTGGGTATTTCAGAGTTAAATTCAAAAGAACAATCTATTTACCAACAACCTATTAGGATCTACTTCGTTTGAAGCTTTAGCAACACTGTTAAGTGTGCACTTTGTTAAGAGATTTATCAAGAACTGTTAAGTCCACCTTCTACTAAAGGATTTATGATGTGATGCACTTGTTAGAATGCAACTACATTATAAATGTTGATATGATAGTATATTCAATATCTAATTGCCGATAAAAGATCCTATAAATCTTACAATATATATGTAATCACCTTGAGTGATTGAATGATACCTTGTCTCTTCTCGTCGGTAGCCTTCTTTGTGTTCTTGAGAACTGATATGATCTATTTCTAAACTTTGCATGAATTCACTTCTGCTACTTAGATGGTCTCCATGGCTACAATCATTTATCACCTCATTACCTATTAAAAATGATTGAACATCTATATATACTAGTTTCTAGGTCCATTCTTGATTCACGCTTTTCAAGTTTAACTCTAGATTTAAGGTTTACAACTTGACCTTGATCTTTAGTTAGTTATGTTTTAGATCCATTAGGATTCTTTCAAACATTTACAATATACTTGCTTGACCCTCAAGTAATGATTTAAAACAAATAAAAACTCTATAAATATAATTACAGTGTTTTATCTGTCATGGAAAGTCAGATCAACTTTTTGCGGGTTCTTTAACTGACTGACGATTCTGATGGTCAGGCTGCTCTGTCAGTCTATCAATTTTATTTCTTTCTTTTCTCTATTGGGCTTCTACTCCATTGGTGTCCCTATATCGAACTGTTCATCAGGTTCCTTTCCTTTTCTACTCTGTCGACGGTGTTCATAAAACTATACCATCATTTTAGTGATTTTGGATCCGTCGGTGATGTTTTGTCGGTGATATCCTATTTTACTTTGTCGTCAATTCAACACTTGACAAAGTTCGTCGAGAAATTCTATACTTAGCATTTTTATGAAAAGCATTTTCATCTCGTCGGGTATGCAGTGTGTTGTCTGTCGGGTATGCCTATACCAATGACCTTTATCATATTTTTCACTTAAGTATACTAATGGCAAAACTTAATGTCATCAATATCCCCCTTTGACATTAGTATCAAAAACTGATATGTGCAACATACTTAATGTATTAGTATGTACACCTATGTATACTTCATCCTTAGTCATTTTATGACTCCCCTTATTCATATGTCGGTAAGTGTAAGTTTATGTACATATAATTGCCTTCCCCCTTTTTGTTTCCCTTTTTCTGATATTTGATATATTATACATAACTATTTTTTATGTACATACAACATACATATCCTTTTCTTCCTTTTTTCTAATGTAGTATATTGTACATATGCACCATTCATTCCTCCTTTTTTGATAATAAAGTAAAAGGTACTTACAACTTGTCAAAAATGTGGAAGTGTGAGGCTTTGATTTCCTCCATCATCTTCTCCCATTTTTCTTTCAAATTTTCTAAAGCCATATGCTCAAGTGATATCCTCACATGCATATCATAGATGTTGTCTATCATAGACATCTCCAGGGTTGAGATCAGATTCCTTGCATTTGTAATGTGTTGTTGCAGAGTGGTGAGGTTTGGCAATATGTGAGCATGGAGCTTGGTAACCTCATTTCTAAACTGTCTCTCTGCATCCCATATCTCTTGTCTTAACCTGTTTACCTCTATGATCTTGTCATGATGAAACTTTATTGCATTTGCATCAGAGGTTAAACTTTGTGCACTTGCTGTCAGATATGAATCTAGTTGGGACAACTTTTCACTATTCTCTTTTATGAAATTTTTAAGGGTGCACATATTTTGAACTAAGGTAATAGATTATGTAATCATAGGTTCTAATTGACTTTCTAGTTCAGAGAGCTTTACCTTGTTTTATGCCACTTCTTGGCTGATCTTCTCAACTAGTTTGTGTTGATACTTCATCTTTGCATGTTCTTACATTGCCTTCTCTGCATCTATACCTTGAGTGGTGGTGTCATCGGTAAGAATTGAAATTTTTTCCATGACTGATATGTCATTTTCAACTTTAATATCAAGAACAAGTTGATGTAGTATATCCCTATCTTTGTCAAGTGCTTGGGCTTCCCTATGTGCCTTTCTCATTTTCTCTTGTATGGATTTTCTTTGACACATTACTCCAAAATTTTGAAGTGTTTCAGTATCTAAAGTAGATACATCCCACTTGGGTATTTCAATAACCTCATCAAGTGTTACACCCAATATGTCTTTCTTCATTACTTTCTTCTTCTTCTTCTTTGGTTGGGAGACAGATTGGTGAACTACCATTTGTAGATCTTGAGATTGGATTGATTTGGCAGGTGAAGGTTGAGAAGATGAAGCTTCTTGTTGCTTATGTTCATAGTCCACCAGTTGGTTGTGTGAAGATGTCTCTTCAGTGGCCTTGGTTGTTTCAACAGATTTTTCTTCCTTTTCCTTCATGCTATCATCTTGCTTAACTTCTTCACTCTTTTATTTCTCTTCATCCTTTCTCAATGTTTCATCTTTGTTATTATCTTCTCCTTTGTCTTTTTCAATAGACAACTTTTGCTGAGTGTCAGTTGCATCCTTCATCTCTGTGTCTGTATCTTTTTGTGTGTCTGATGCATCTTTAATTTCATCATTACGTGTGTCCTCGGGTATGTCATCATCTTTCTTAGATGATTTCTCCTGACTTGAATCAATATCAATAGCTTCTATCAATATTTTCATGTTGATCGGTGTATTTACCTCTGCAGTGTTAGTAAGTGTGTCCTTTCTATCGGTATTACCTTGTGCAACAGTGATATCTTCATCTTTTTGCACCTCTTCTGTAGGGTCTTTTCCTGTAATGTCATTAATGATATTATCCAACCATGTTTCATCATTGACATCCTCATTTATGTCACCTTTTATTTTCAATTCTTCTTTGGTAACCTCTACTTCATCATCCAAGTCAATATGAGTTGGGCTTGGTGGAATTTGGCTTTCCTCACTCTAAGTTTTGTCAAGAGTAGTGTCGGGTCATACCTCATCTACAACTTCAATATTTTGGTTTCCGGTTGCATCATTCTCTTCTTTGTCCAATTCCACTGATGAATCATCTTGTACATCTTTAGTTATTATGTGTTCTTTCTCTGGGCTAGCTTCCTTAGTGGGATTCTTGAGTATTTTACACCACTTCTTAATGCTTTCCTGATCTAGCTCAATTAGCTTCCCTTTGAGAAATTTGTATGCTCTCATTTTGGGTGAGAACTCCTTTTCATATTTTTCTAGCATTTTATTTATCTCTTCCTTCTTTGAATTAGAAGGCATAAGAGTAACAAGTACTCTTTATCTTATCTCTTTTTCTTGATGAAGTGCAAATGTCCATCTTGCAGACAATATGGCCGTTAGCTCCTTGGGTACTTCAAATTCTGTGAGTTGAAGTGGAACCTAATTGTGTTTGCACATTTTAGAAATTATAGCATCTTCAATTTTATTTTGATCCTCTGGATCAAATTTCAACCATTTCCTAATATTAGGATTTGAAATAGATTGAGATTCTAAAATGTTTTTACATATTTCATCAATGGTTTTAGGGATCAAGGGTTCTTTCCATTTTTGTACTTCTATGTCAGCTTCATCCATAGCTGAGTCATCTAGATCTTCTTGAGTTCTATTCAACTTCCTTCTTTTGGTTTGTTTCTCCTTTGGTGAGACCGGTTTCCTCTTGTAGGTTCTCACTCTCCCTTTCTTCAACGGTGAAGGAGTTGCTTCCTTTGCTATTTTTTCTTCTTGTCCTTGAAGCAGTAGTTGTTCTTGATTTCTTAGGTGGAGGAGGAGGCGGTGAATCTGACTGTTTGGCCTCTGAATCACTCTTTTCTGTATCTTCACCGATGGGTGACTGGCCCTCAGTTTCTTCCTCCTTGCCTTTTGTTTCCTCTTCACCTTCTTCAGTAACTGCAAATTTCTTGGTTAAGTCCTTTACCATTTTGTTCTTCTTGTTTACAATTTTCTTGACAACAAGATCTAACTTGATTTTTGGTTTGGTTTCTTCATAAGTGCCAAATATTGGTTGCTTGTTGTCCAATGGTTCATTCAACAGTGTCTGTATGTATTTTGTAGCTTGTCTTATTTTGATTTCATAATCCAGTGGTGATAGCCAAGATTTTCTAGGTACTACTAGTTTGATATAAGTAAAATTAGTATCTACCATAAAACATATATCATCTTTGTGTTCTTCTATCAAAATCTCTAGTATCCTTGTGCTTGCTTGCATCTTTTCCTTAAATCCATTGAAATATTCATTCATTAAGTCATCAAATATGTACCTAATGATTCTATGTGCCCACATATTTGTATGGTGACTGGTTTTCTTATGTCCCATACTACTTTGCCTATGGAAGGAAAGTATTATTCAAAGTAAAAGAATATGCACATAATACGAGAACCAAAATTACAAGTGTTTTTCCTTGATGACCATATGGTGTTCATGTTCTCCTCAAGTTGATTTAACAATATTTCCGCAAGATCCATCTTCTTTCCTTCTTTGATGATCTTGTAGGTTGTGCTCATAGCAGTGCTTGCTATGTTGTTCATTCTGCTGGCCTAAAATATTTTATGTCCTATCACACATGCACCAAACTTAAGTTCCTCGCCGGTGATGGTGTTACCCTTGAGACCTCTTTTGTCTGATTTTGCACCTGTCAACATTTCTACTTCCTTCAAGGATGGGTGCTTGTGATCTTTTGGCTTGTTGGTTGTGGGATATTCGGTAACCGCATGAATAACATTTTTTTTATACATTTAGGCCCATCAAGCCACAGTGTCTAGTTATGCATTTTTCTAAGAACTATCCATATCCATTCGGTCCTAAAAACCCTAGGAAAGTGTAATGCATTTGTCAGACCTTTCACTTCCAGATTTTTGTGCTCTTCTTTCAGGTTTCCAATTTCATCACATAGTGCCTTATAGGAATTATCTAGATCCAGATCTCCTAATTCTGAGATCTTGCAATGTATATAGGACCTTACGTCCTCTACTAGCAAAACCCTAGGTGGGATTCTAGAGAATGCTCCAGAATCGGGTTGCGATGCAATTTATGGGTGTAACTTGTATTTAGGTTCAACACAAGTATTGTTGCTAATAAGATTAATCATTTTCTTCTTATTCTCTTTCAATTTTGTTGTTCTTGAAGTAGATGCCATCGTATTTTGAGATTTAGGGCTTTCTGTAAATCAAAAAGTGCGGTCAGTGATTGTAGGTACTTACTGAATCTCTATGATCACTCATGAATCTATTGAGTCATGTTTGAATCTTGCTGATCAGGTCGCTCTTCTATCTGATCTTCAATCGCTCTGCTTAGCTCTGCTTCGTTGCTCAAAAATTGCGGGTGCAAAATGAGTTCTTCTGTCGCGCTTTTATAAATTTTGTGCCCTAAGTTCTCATTAATGCCCAACAACTCATCGGTGTACAAAGAATGAGTTCGTCAGTTGAGGCATAAATAACAACGTCGATGTAGGCGCAAATTTTTGGGGTAGCTAGCAGCTTTGGTGATTTCACCGATGATTATCAGTAAGATGGCGATGACAACCTCTTTCGTCTCAAAGATCACTGATGTCTATCGATTACACTTAGCGACTTGGCTTTTGTGTAATGCCTGATACATTTCGATAAGTAGTGTCAACTTTACTGTGTGTGTTCATCGATGCTTATTTGTACCCTTTACCGATGGAATTATTTTTTTCAATAACATTACAAGTAACAATATAGTGCATCTTCAATAATGCTAATTTTGTCAATACTATCAATGTGTAATGGAACTGATGCATAATATAACTTGTCATAATGAAGTTCCATACTTAATTGTGCAACTTAGATGGGAATAGTGATGCCACCAGATCCATTGGATGGGGTGTCATCATTTGCATTGCTTGTTCCAGCACCTTTAGTGTTTGTATCTTTTCTCCACATCTTGTTTCTCATCTTCTTGATGTCATCAATGGTGTTTCCATTGGGATAAGTGCTTGTGTCTGTCAGTCGATCTTTGCAATATTTTATCACATGTCCAACCTTATGACAATGTAAACATGTCATACCTGGATTGGTCCATCTTGGTGGTCTTCTAGTCCATTTTCTCATACAGTTGGCAGAAATATGACCATACCTTCCACATGATGTGTAGTTTACCCATGTGTTATATTCCCAAACATATGAGTTATCGATTCTTGTCAGTTTGTAGCCATTATCAGGTTCTTTTGGTGTCCATGCTTTCTTGTTCATTTTCTAGCACTCCTGATGTGTATGTCCATTTATTTTGCAAGTAGGACAGTACTTTTCCATGTAGGTTTCCTTCTTTGGATTTTTCACCTTGGATTTTCATTCATGTGCCTTGTGTCCTTTCTTGTGACATTTATAACAATTACCAATGAAAGTAGATTGTGATTGAGGAATACCTTTCATTTTGTTTCTGCAAATGTTTGAGGTGTGGCATGGTTTTCCACAGTGATTTTATGATAGCTTCGTGGTTCTTGGAGTTGCATAAACATTCCTTTGATCTGATTTATTAGATGATTCTCCATTATCAGTGTACCCTATACCTATGTAGTTGTTGACTCTTCTTTGTCCGTCAAGAAAATCATCCATTCTTTTATTGCTATCTTCAACTTTCTTGATTGATTCATTGTGCTGATTCTGAATTCTGACTTCATGATTTAGCTTCTCATTCTCTTCTCTTAGCTCATCGATGATCTGTATTCTTTCAATGAGTTAAGTATTTAATCTATTTTCCTCTTGACTCATAAGAATGATCTGATTGGTAATCTCATGGTGATTATCAGTAAGTCTTTGAATCTCTGGTTCTTTTTCTTGTAGCTTCTCTATGATTTTCCTCCTATCATCAATAGCCAATGTTCTCTTTGATTCATCTTTTCTTGAATCATTCATGACATCAATCATTTTTACCATCTGAGTCTCTTGACCGATTTGTAGCATATTGATTTTCTCTGTCAAATGTAGATTGATCTCTTTTAGACTTGTGATCTCTTCTACTGATGTGTCTGATGATTTTCTTGTTTTTGATTCAGCTGATTTGAAGTAATCTTGGATCTCCTCTTCTTGATAATATTTTTCATTAAGCCTAGTTGCCATAATATTTCTTTCATCAAGCAACTTTCTCATGGTTACTCGCGCCTCTTTGTACTGCTCATAGTAAATCTGAATTTGTAACTTCTCATTCTCAATAGTCTTGTCCAGTCTATACTTTTCCATTGTATTGATATTTTCTCTTAAGTCTTTAAGCTTTTCAAGAGAGATACTTAGCTCTTATACCAATTGTTGGAATTACTGGAATGATGTACTGAGAGGGGAGGGGTGAATCAGTACCTCTAAAACTTTTTATGTGATTGACCCATTTAACCTTTGTGTCATCATATTTGTATATTAACCTATCTATCTGTTCATCTTTCTTTATGTATTTGAAATCATAACATAAATTCTTTACATGTCTAAAAATTCAAGAAACATACATGAAAATAAATAACACATAACACAAGATATGATATCGCTGAAAACTCATGTTAGGAAGTAAAAATTGCGGTGGGGATGTCACCAACAAAACTTCACTATCTGTAGATAAGAAGGGAGTCGGTTAAGGCTTACAATTTGATCACTTCTGATGATCTACCCTGTTAGGAGTATTATAGTGGAGACCTGTTAGGATCTACTTTGTTTGAAGATTTAGCAACACTATTAAGTGTGCACTCTGTTAAGAGATTTATCAAGAGTTGTTAAGTCCACCTTCTACTAAAGGATTTCTGATGTGATGCACTTGTTAGAATGCAACTACATTATAAATGTTGGTCTGATAGTATATGTAATCTCTAATTTTTGATAACATATCCTATAAATCTTACAATGTATATGTAATCACCTTGAGTGATTGAATGATACCTTGTCTCTTCTCGTCGGTAGCCTTCTCTGTGTTCTTGAGAACTGATATGATTTGTTTCTGAACTTTGCATGAATTCACTTATGCTGCTTAGATGCTCTCCATGGCTACAATCATTTATCAACTCATTACCTATTACAAATGATTGAACATCTATATATACTAGTTTCTAGGTCCATTCTTGATTCATGCTTTTCAAGTTTAACTCTAGATTCAAGGTTTACAACTTGACCTTGATCTTTAGTTAGTTATGTTTTAGATCCATTAGGATGATTTAAAACATTTACAATATACTTGCTTGACCCTCGAGTAATGATTCAAAACAAATAAAAACTCTATAAATAGAATTACAATGTTTTATCTGACGTGGAAAGTCAGATCCACTTTTTGCGGGTTCTTTAACTGACTGTCGGTTCTGATGGTCGGGTTGCTCTGTCAGTCTATCGGGTTTCTTTCTTTCTTTGCTCTGTCGGGATTTTTCTCCATCGGTGTCCCTATATTGAACTGTTCATCAGGTTCCTTTCCTTTTCTACTCTGTCAGTGGTTTTCATAAAGTTGTATCGTCAGTTTAGTGATTTTGGATCTGTCGGTGATGTCCTCTTTTGCTTTGTCGTCGATTCAACACTTGACAGTGTTCGTCAGTAAATTCTATACTTAGCATTTTTATGACAAGCATTGTCATCTCATTGGGTATGTAGTGTATTTTTTTTAGAGTATGCCTATACCAATGATCTTTATCATGTTTTTCACTCAAGTATACTAATGGCAAAACTTAATGTCATCAATTTGGTTACAGTCATGAGCCATACCATAATTGTCACTAATGATAAGAGCATCTTTGCCTATATTAATTTTTCTTGTTGGTATCTCTGTCATATCACTTTGATATTGAAGAATATATGTTATTGTTATATTTTTGTCTAATTCCATTATTTTTTTAATCCATTTAGTTTTTAGTCTATTGTTTTCCTCTACATCACTGGTTTCTTCATCAGATATATCCAAAAGCTCTTCATCAGTGGATACCTGATCATAATAAGGCGTCATACTACCTAAATCTGACATAACTTGTTTCCTAACCTAAGATTTTTTAGTTTTAATTATTTTTTTTTCAATCATATTACCAGAGTTCCACTTCTCTCTACTTATACAATCTTTATCTATCAATATTCCTGTATTTTCATAGGGTTCTGTCATAATACTATTGTTGACTTTTTTATGCTCGATCTGTTTTCCTACCAAATTTACTTCATGATTTACTTGCATATTCTATGAGATATCATATCTACATTCATTTTGAATCACATGATCCTTATTTTTCTTGTTCCAATTTGATACATTAGTAATATCGAAACCACCACAATCTCGTAAAGTCACTCCATGAGTGATAACCATATATTGTGGAAATATGGGATACACACATATTTCCCCTTCTTCAATAAGGATAGAATTTGAAGATGGAACATCATCATCTACCAGTTTAAAAAACTCTTTGAGGTTCGTAGTATGGTCTATTATATTGCTTTTAATATCACGGTGAGGATTAAGCCATATTTTCTGATAAATATTCCCATAAAAGTATTCTAGTTTAAACTGATAAGTTATATTGTTAGCCTCAAATTTGATATGGCATAAGTTATCATTTCTATCCTCTGTTTGTATCAGCTTATTAATGTCTGGTGAATTAAGAAGGTTCTTTTCTAAGCCAATCATTCTTCCTAGGTTTCCACCAATATGTGTTATAATTTTACTATGTATAAGTTGCACAGGCATGTTTGGGATTTTTATCCATCTAGGTATAGAGATGCAATCGAACATACTAGATTTAAAATTAGGCTTCCATTTTATAAATTTAACTGCATGCCCTAAATAATATTTGAGATCATCAGACAGTAATCTATTTTTAACCGAATCATCTTTGCATTCCAAATAAGAACAATTATAAGTTAGAGAATTTATACTTACCTGTTCCCCAAGGGTTTCCTTAAACCATAATCTAATACCATTATCGTTCATCCCATGGCCATACCATTTCTCGTAAATCCCTAGAGCTGCACAATATTCAAAAAGTCATTTGTGAAAGTAATATTACCTTTGATAATTAGGTCTTTCGCATCAGTATTAGGGTTAATTGGTTTCATGAATCTACGATACGGCGAAGAAAATAACCCACCATTAGAAATTTTTCCATAATTATGATGAGGGGTTAATATCCTTCTATCGTGTTTTTTAGATAATAATGTGTCTATTTGGTGTCGTCTATGTGGCGAAGTGTAGGGAACGGTTCTGGTTTTATCTATACTATTCTCTATCTAGATATGACTTAACCAGTTAAATGTGGGCATCTCAAAGGTATCTTTTTGTAGGGTTTTGATTCGGCCATTAATCCTATTCCTAGAATGCTTAAATCTATGGGCATTTTGTTTATAAGCAGGACGCCAACTATTTGGATATTTGATCGTTATGGGTAATTCTTCGTGGTAGTGCCCTAGCGAAAGCTCTAGGTGAGGCATGCCCTAGGGTTTGATTATTTAACTGAAAGGATCTGGAATAAGGGTTCGAGAGATACCCATATTGGAAAGTCTTTGCCCGTAATGCATACCTAGTTCTATCAAAGAAATAAATTTGGGCATTAAGATCATTTACCGTATTGATTTTTGTTAAATGCTTCACCTGATAGGTCTTCCTCAGAGATCCGTATGGGTTCAACCCTTGATTTTCTACCTGTGAAAACCCAGCCATAAGACCAAAACTTTTCTCAAATACACCATTCGGCTTGAAGTAGCTATGTCATTCTTGAATTGATTTAGGGTTTAATGGAGGCCATAAATCATGAATTTTACCCTGCTCTGCCATCGCTCGCAGTGTGCCTCTAATTTTATTAGAAATATTTTAAATTTAAACACTTTGATAATAATGAACTTAATTTAATTAAATAATTGGGAGAATATAACAATTATAATTAATTATAATGTTACGAGGGACTATTTTAGGCGTGTACACATACATGTAGAATTTTTAATTTATTATTCATTTTAGCATGTACATGTGTACATTTAAATTTAGTAATTGATTCTAGTATGTATATACACACACACACATACACACACATTTATGTGTATAAATGTATGTACATTTATATGACATAGATATGTATATATACATACATGTAGAATTTTTAATTTATTGTTCATTTTAGTAGGTACATGTGTACATTTAAATTTAGTAATTGATTCTAATTTAAATATAGATCCATTTTAATTGTCTTTGAATTTTCAAAATAATATATATAAACTTCAACCTAAGGCTTGACATTAAATCAAATATTTCAGGTACACATATCTAGCTATATATATCTCTAGACATATATCATTAGACATCATGGGAGATCAACCTATCCCCCTGAGGATCTATTTAAATGAACTAATCAGGAGATTGAGAAATTGAGTGAGTCGATCCATAGTGGTAGTAACACGAGTGGTTATAAGAACACTTGTCAAACTATTTTTGATGGCCTGGTTCATATTAGGGATGACATTCAGAGTGCTAATGCCTATTCACTAGCTGTTATAGAGGTTATTCTTGACAAGAAGAGGCAAGAGGTTAATGTTGGCTTATTTCTTTATGAGGTACATGTTTTAGTGCCCAAAGAAATCTTGAAAGAGCAATGTTTCTCACCTTATGTGGGAAATAATCTTATGAAGGGATACCAGGAAACTAGATGTCAAGATCCTGCTATGGCTTCTTTGACATACCCACGCTTTCTTGTTGCTCATGGTCGTTATCCAAATAATGACCAAATTCCACTCTATTTTGCACAATAGCTTTATGCAGAGGTTCATTTAGGGAAGGTTGTGAACTACACCGATTTGTCACCATATCTCTGATAGGGGCATGTTAGGCTTGCAGATAGAGATCCTTATTGTCAAGACGATTGATAGTTACTAGCACATGGGGTCATTGTTGGTCAGAGGGTACATGCCATTGCTCCTGTCTTGGGGACTGCACCTGACAAGGTTGTCCATAGCACCTAGCTCTGAGGAGCCATTGACAGAGTTGGGGACACTGCAGCAGCGACTACTTCAATATCTAGTGATCAGGTTGGCTAGTATTTGATGACTCGTTGCCGCTATAGATCCTTAGGTGGAGCATCCTGTGGTAGTACCTCAGATGATATTTATAGTGTAGTGGGCATCCTTAATTTTCTATCCTAGAGGGTCTTACAAGAGATATGGAACGTGTTACATTGACCAGCTTGGCTGAGGATCTTGTGGATGCATATGCATTTATAGCAGCAGACCATCATATGTCAGAGCTCGTGTGGGTACTATCAGATACTCTTAGGCACATCATTCTCACCACCCAGACCGTGGCCATAGTGATAGGGCCCATCAGGATCCACCTATCGACCACTCTGTTACTGCAAAGGGAAAGGCACAAGGTACAGACCCTTCCGCGAGTATAGCTCACCAGTCTTCTGACCTTGGCCTTGACGATGTTGAGTTCAGCATGATTTTCTAACACGTGATGATTCGACTTCCATGCCATCTCAGTTTCTTAGTCTGTTGCATTCATCATTATTGGGACATGTGCCAACTAGTCATGTTACAGATGTAGAGTTGAGCCTAGATGAGGCCCAATAGAATCTTGATATCATGGTCGACATGATCGAGGCTAGGAATTTTGAGTACTATAAGATGCCACCATCTACAGAGGTAAATTTTATTTTTACTATATTATGCAAGTTCATGCTGCAAATTTACTTTTTTTAAATAGATTCATATGATATCGTGTGTGTGTGTGGGGGGGGGGGGG
>MU227597.1:1256140-1281022 GCA_018584345.1 Thuja plicata | reverse complement strand
TATATATATATATGAAACTACACACACACAATACATATACCACACTTTGGACTATACTAATATAAAAACATGAATATAATAATGAAAATATCTATTAGAAAATATTAGCTCCCAAATGAGGAATAAATTTCAAATTTAAGATTCTCTTGTCATATGCAAATCTTGCTCGCATTAAAAAGTGGAATAAATTTCAAATATAAGATTCCCTTCATGTGTCTGCTTGATTTTATATGTAACTATATTACTTAGTATGTATTCAACCGATGATAACAGATATTCTTAAATATTGAAAAGAGATAATGAAATTTATATAAATGACACTGATGAAAAGGTATTATCCATATAATACTGACAACCCTAGCATTTGTTGGGACCATTGAATAATAATCTATGTGCACATTAGGAAAACTATTTACATATATCATGATGTATAATGATTACATCTTAAAATGGCTAATTTTATATAAACCTAAAATTCTAGCATATATATAATTGAGGTAAAAGCATGCTTTAAAAAGGGACAAAAGTTTAGTTTATATGATTATTTATTTATTTTAAATTATGATGAGTGTTTTGTTTTAGAGCATGTTTTGTGATCAAACTTCAATTTTTACTATTATATTTGTAATTGTGGGCTCTATTAAACTAAGAAATGAATTGTGCTTTATCAAGTGTCAAAATTGTATAGGCAAATTAGATACAAAAATTGGCAGTCCTAAACTTCTATGTGGGTTTAATTTTGCATAGAAAATTTAGGCTTTTTACAATGGTAGATCTAGATTGTATCTTTTTGTATCGATTATCATTGATTAATTAATTAGATTAGATTAGATTATTTTGAATACTTAATTCACTTAAGCTAAACCTACTAGTTTTTTAGTATATTTAGGTCATGTTGTCTCATTGAACAGGATGATGACAATAGTCATGATCTGATCTAATATACATTTAGGGTTTTATCTAAAGTCTTATGTTTTCTTTTTGTTTTATTAGCATTCATATTTGTACACTATATTCATGTAAATGAATTATTGAATACATAAGATTGATCGTGAAGTTTGTTTTGATCAATCAATCTCTCAAGGTTGCATAGCACACAATCATGGTTTTTTTTAATCTCCAAATGTGATGGGTTGTTTGGTTGCAAGTGGTTGATTGGAGCTATGGGGTTCACTATCAAATCCAACACCTCTATCCTTTACCTAACTCCATTTACGCATATCCCTATGCTTGGTCCATATCAACACATGTTCTCACATAAAGTATATTTACCACATTATTCAAGAATGGACATTAATTCCCCACATTGAACTTACCACTTCCTTATATATGGCCATTACTATGGCTTCATAATTAATCCCATAGTCATGGAAATTGAATCTTAAGAATCTAAATTTCAATTTTTATTTTTTTCTAACAATTGGGTGAATATTTTGTAATCAACTAACTAATTACAAAATGGTTATATTGTGGCTGATGAGATTAAATCTCTCCCCTCAGAAAGGGGAGGCTCCCTTCTTATTGCTACTAATAACAATGGGTAGTTAACTAAGATTATGTACAGTAAACTATTCATGGGGTGTTACATTCATCTTATTCTCTTTTTTCAGAATAGATGTTTTCCTTTTACAACAAATCTCAATTACAATCTCATGACAATTATATCTTGTAATCTACCAAAAATACCATTGGAGTAATAGTATTTGATATACAATATAGTTAGATGAAATAATAACTATAGAAATACCAACAAATTTTGGTAACCAAAAAGTCCACAAAAGAACAAAGTCTTTTGTTACTTCTTATGTAGATGAAGAAAAAATGATGTAGTATATGAGCAGCCCAAAGTCTCAAAAATGTGCCACAATCCAATCAACTACCAGGGTCTTCTTCCCCTTGAAAGACCATAGCAAATTATATTTTTGAGTCTAGAGGCTCATTAACCCTGTCTACGTGATCATATGAAATCTTTTGAATCCAAGTTCCAAACTTTGAAATGATTTTGAGGGATTTGGGGAATTCTTTTCCAATGTCCAATAGAATGCATATTCTAGGGCTATGTGTTTCCACGTAATTAGTTGTTTTGAGAAATATTCCTAATTTGATTCCAAAGACCTCCAAGATATCTAAGTTTCTATATTCAAGTGAAGGTAATCAAGTTGGATCCAAATGGGAATAAATTTAATTCTATGATCTTTATCATTGAAGTTTGGACTCCAATGTTGCATGTGTAAACTAGAGGTTTTGTAAAACCGGCATTTATTTCTAAAAACCTTCTCTACTATCCTTAAATTTGAAGGTCACTATGAAAAACCCATTTGAAGAATCCTAAAATTCAACTTCGTCTATATCATTCCAATATTCATTTGTCAAGTGAAATGGAGATAGGCTCGTTTGTTTCGCGGAATTTGTGTATGCTGTAATAGCCAATTATGGAATTCTGCTATTCTGAAAATAAATTCTAGAATATGTGTTGGACCCGTTTGGTTCACCCGGAAGATGACTGAGAAGATGCATAAGAAATTTTAATTGTTTATTTCTTAATTTTTTTAATATGGTGTGTATATATGTATATATACATATGTGTATATATACACACATACATGTGTGTGTATATATACACATATATGTATATATACACATATTTGTGTATATATACACACATGTGTGTGTATACACACATGTGTGTATATACACACATGTGTGTATATACATACATGAATACACATACATATGTATGTATATACACACATACACACGTGTGTACACGCATACACACATGTGTGGGTATATATACACAAACATGTATATATACATATATATATACACATGTATATACACATACACACATATATATACACATACATGTATGTGTACACACATCTGTGTGTATATACACATTTATGTATATATACACACATACATACGTGTGTGTTTATATACACATGTGTGTATATACACATATATACTTGTGTGTGTGGATATATACACACACATGTGTATACACACACGTGTGTATACACACATATACTTATGTATGTGTGGATATATACACACGTGTGTATACATGTGTCTATACACACGCACATGTGTGTATATATACACATATACACACATACACATACATATACACACGTGTAAAGCTTAAATTTGGTTTTATAAAAATTGGAATTGGAATAGCCAATTCCAATTCCACCTATTTAGGTGGAAGATGTATATTCCCATTTTGGGACAAAATTAGAATTTGAAAATTCCAATTCCAATTTTGTAAGATGGACACAAACATGGAATCGGCATGAGCCAGAATTAGATAATGCCAATTCCAGTCTAATTCCATGAAACAAACGGCCCGCTTATAGCTTGTTGTTGTAGGTTCATCACCCAGTCTTTGAGAAAATCCTCCGAGAAGGTAACAAAAGGTTCACCGATTGATTGAGGGTTGTATTTCCCTTCGAAGCTTCTATCACATTCTCTTGTGCTCGGAAATCTCTCTCTGCTAGCCTCTCCCTCTTTTATCTCCTTTCGTGTCCATATCAGTCTTGTTTGTTTAAACCCATCTATCAAGGAATCAAACCCTAATCTTTCTCTTGCCCTGAATATTTTGACCACAGGAAAATATCTTCCTTTGTCTTGCCTCTTTTCTACATTGGATTCTGATGTTTTAGTCTCTTTCCTCAAACTGCTTCTTTCGTAGCCCACTTAAACTGGTCCATCTTAGGTTATGTGATGTAACTTTGACCTGCCTCATTTCTGTTTTGAAGAGCATTTCTCTTCTATTGAGAAAATCCTAGTGTTGGTTCGACTAGGATTTCCTTGGGAGAGGAGGATTGAACGGTTTGCCATCTCCGAATGTGGGAAAGATTGGAATAGTTTTAGGGTTTATCTCAAATCTCAACCCAAATCTATTATCTCCTCGATTTTGGTCTCTCTGCCAATCTTTTCCTAGTATTACTGATTTGAAATTTCGAAACCTCCTACTCTCTTCTTTGCTATCTTTTTTATAGCTGATAAAATGCTTGTTTCCATGAGATGCTCTAAATCTCATGCGATTGTCTTCTACCATTCCCCATGGTTGCTCTCGAAAGAGCTTTTGATCTCCTCTGTAGTATCGCCTGCGGAGCTCCATTTTTCCTCACGACTACAATACCCCGCAGGTTGGATGAAATTTGCCCACTGTTAAAAATTAAGACAAATATTTCATAATCAAAATTTTATGACAAGTTCAAAAAATATTTATTTTTAAGTTTTTATAGTTTCATTTATAGTTTTCTATTTTTAAAAAATTTAATTTATAATGTACTACTTTAATTGTTTACTTTGTCTTCATAGGTTGTTTGTTCATCTACATCTGAGAGGAATTAAAAGTGCATATTCTTTCGTCCGCTTAGTAAAGCACAATAAATTCTACTCAAAGGGAGTTGAGAACTTAGTATATTTGTATTTCAACTTCCATCTACTTTCACACAACCAACTAATTCTGAGACAGTTCTGAGATATAGAGGAAGATAATTCCAACTTTGATCTTTCCACTTCCCCGGGTATACCATTTGAGGAGTTAACAAGTGAACACAATTTTAGTGCAACTGGCATTGACACCACTTGTGCTTCATTCATTTTTCCTAAATTATCCAATGTTAATGATGTTAATGATGATTTAGAAAATCCATTTGATGACTAAAAGTTAAAACTAATTATTAATATTAAGTTAAAATTAATTATTAAACTTAATATTATTATTTTACTATTAAACTTGAAGTTTGAATGATGAATATTCATCATGCATGTTTTAAAATTAAAATGACATTAAAGTTTATTGTGGTTTTGTTTTTGATTAAGTAAAACAAAACCACAATAAACTTCTAATTTTATTCATGCCTCTAGGTTGCATATATTTTACTTGATTTTTATACAAATAAATCTACAATAAATACTATTAGAATAATATCTTCGTAGATATCTTTTTATTTTTGTTTAATGGTCAATATTGTAAATCTTGTACATATTAGAATGTTTCTAATTCTTACGATTGTTTCATTATAGAAACACAGTCTCTTTGTAAACTATAATGTCTTGTTCATTCATTAATTCATTTAAATATTTACCAATTCCCTGTGTACCATAGTATCAAAGCAAGATTTTATTTTGTTCAAAAAAATTATGATTTCTTCTAGAAATTATAAGTTTTAAATTTTTTGAAATTCTAGTTCTTGGTGTTTGTTCGAAGTCTTCTTTGCAGAGATCTATTTCTGAAAACCCGAGTAGGGTTTTTTTCCATTCGTGGCTATTGTCTTCTGCATTTTTGTGAAGATTACGACCATATTTTGGTTGTCTCTATGTAGAAGAAATAGTCAAACCTAAACCCCTAACTGAATCTAGTACCAAACCCAGCAACTTAGTGTTGATATTTAAGATTTTTGGTTGTTTCAAGCTTCCAAGGTGACATTGTTCTTGTTGCTTGTACCCTCTCCATTTTGTATATTGTATATATTCATGAATTCTAGGCGCTAATAGTTCTTGCATTTGGGAATACATTTCATATTATTATTGATGTTATTTAACATTTCAAAACCAAGGTGTTTGTGGAGGTTGAAATACCTATGCAAGGTTTGACTAGAGCAAGCCACTAAATAGCCACCCAAAAATTTCCCTCTCTTCCTTGGCATTGCACGTCCTTCTTGAAGAAAACTTCACATTTTCCTATCTTTTGTCCATTTCATGAACTCTTGCTAATAAATTGATTTATGTTTATATTAGTTTTATTACTCTATTAATTTTGTTACAAGAGTTGTGTTTGGTTTCTTTTTCCGAGACGTACTAGTGCACCACTCAAACATCCTCACAATGCACCCTAGATTTCAACAAGTTCCTTTTGTTCTAAAATACATTATTTCTATGGTTATATATTTATTTTCATATCTTTGTGTTTTAGTTATTTTTATCAATTTAGATCTGCGAGTGTTTTAGCTTAACTTTTTGAAATGTTATTTTCATCTTTAGGGTTAAAACACAAAAAGTGTTAATCAGCATAATCTAAACAAGAGATTAGCTCAATGAAACCTAGGATGGTTAACTTTAATGTGATATTTAGATCACTTGCAATTGATGTTTTACTTTCATTAGGAGAGTTGAATTAAACCTACTACATATATTAGATGTGATAAAGCACTTTGAACAAAGCATTTTATAGCAAAACATGAAGATAGGACGGTAAGAGGTCAAGTGAAATGTGAAATACAAGTTTCTTCATAATGCATAAATCATTGTTCTAAGACAAACTCTCTCTCCAATAAAAGATAGAATCTACTTCATAATATATTCAAGCATAATGCCTATGTTTTCCTAGCAATTAAAAGGGCAAATACCTAACAATCTTCATGATTATTTATTCTATTATGTTGCTCCTTTTCTCTCCCAACCATTATAGCTTTTGGTTTAAAATATTCATTCCAACCCTTTATTCTTGTCACCATGTTCATGATTTCAACCCTTTAACATGATTGTTCAAGAGATTTAAATTCCTTCCACTACTAGCATCCTTGTGTTTTGAGGGGTGATTTGGAGATTGTGTGCCCTAGCACTACTCTCATTATTTCACATGAATGTTTTCTTAGATGTAATCTCTCTCTCTCTCTCTCTCTCTCTCTCTTGGCCTAGGTTGTCTTTCTCGACTCTAGGGCTAGATCCTCGAGTGTTGGTTCAAAGGACCTGCTCATCGGTTCTGGCAAGATTTTTACACCCCATATT
Source organism: Thuja plicata (assembly GCA_018584345.1). NCBI lineage: Eukaryota > Viridiplantae > Streptophyta > Pinopsida > Cupressales > Cupressaceae > Thuja > Thuja plicata. Next base: position 1,274,278 of record MU227597.1, on the reverse strand, counting down.
CAAGCAATTCTTGGGGTAGACAATGATTATAGGGCTAGTTTGCCCCTCTTTTGCAAACCAATCTTTCCTTGGATTCCTTCACCACTGGTGGTGCAAAAATAGCTACAAATGTTGGTTGTTTGTGGTCCTCTCGTAATGTTGTGGGTGTTGAAGGCATAGCCCACCCTCTATGGGAGAAATTACAACCCCTCCCCTATGCCAAAACTTCCACAATGGTGATTAATGATCAAGACATAATGGAAAATGAAGATTTTTATCTGCATAGGTGCTTGGCTTGTGGATTCAAATTTTTAGCCTTCTCTTCCTATTATACACTAACAAGGTCTTACATTCTTGGAGGCATGCCATTGAAGGCAAATAAAGCTCTTCCTTTATGCTAAAGGTTTCTTCATTTGGTGGTTTGATTTTTCAAAGGATAAGGATTTGGCGCTTGATAGCAAAATATAAACGTAGGTTGAGCACTTACTCTTAGTCAAGCCTTAGTTTGCCTCTTCTACCCCCTTTCTAAACCTCTAAATGTCAAACCTTTGCAATTTTGTCTTTTGCATCCCCCTCTCCAATTTTGAGAAGGTCTTAAAAGGTGACTCTAACCTCTACTTTTGCTCACATTTTGTTGGATCTTGATATCTACTTTCACAGAATGTTGCTTTGGTAGTGGAGGACATGCGTTAGATTTGACCAATTGACTACGAGGGTCTCCACTTCAAATACAAACAATGTTTTACTATTGACCACCTTGGTGGAGTACAGGCCTTAGATTTGACCAATTGACTATGAGGGTCTCCACTTCAAATACAAATAATGTTTTACTATTGACCACCTTGTTGCTGATCGTTTGTCCACTCTATAAACACAAGGCTCTAGCAAGATGGTGGAGCAATGCCCGAAAGATCACTTGACTATTCAAGACTCTAACTCCCACATTGACAGCTCTTGTTAGGCTGACAAATCTTCTCACAATATTGGTTCTCATACGTGTAACATCTATAATATGTTTCACCCCTACTATTCCATTAGTCCTATTGGAGAGTATCTACCTCGTACTCCTATCACTCGGTCTATTATGCCTTCAACTTTGGTTTAGCTTCAACCTACTCACACAACAACAAATCATCGTTTGGCCACTACAAGTAGCCATTTCAATGTACCTTCTATGCACTAATTTTCCCCTTTACATAACAATGTTAATTGTTATAGCTACACAAGACTTCCTCTGACTTTTGCATAACACACTACATTTGTAATTTTCTCCTCAGCCAGTTGCTCATATTCTTACATTTCTTGATTATGATTTACCTTTGACTGTTTTTTAATAACCATATTACATTTCCCCAACTCAGCTCTCAGCAGCAAATGAGGATTTCATTAAAGAAATAGCATGCCTCTCTACACACCATCTAACATATTTTTCTACACCTTCCCACTTCAAAAAAATCTGCTCTATATTAAATCTGCTCTATTTTGTATTCGAATGACAACATTTTCTCACACTAACTTGCAAACTCACTTCACCTTTTTAAAACACTTTATGCGCCAAAATTATGAGCATCAGACAGAGGCCAACAATACAAATAAAATCACAATATTAAAAATTTCATGAGTCAGAATCCAATTACCTCTTTCAACATAATAAAATTTCATTAGTCAGCCAAACAATTAAAGCCAGTATAACAAATAATCTCCCAAACTTTGAGATTAACAACCTGTCATCAATGACAACATTTCCAACAATCTCACTTTGACATCAAAAACCACATTCCCAACAATCTCTCTTCCTGAACAAAAGACACTTTGACAATTAATGACAACATTTCCACAAGTTGTAGGCTTTCATGGTCTACCTTTTTTTTTCATTGAGATCTATTTTAACACAGATCGTAGCATAAAATGCATAGTTTGTATACAAAATAGTAACTCTTCATCCTCGTTATAAGCAATGGCTTTAAGAAAAAATTGTACATAAGATCAATCAATGGACATAAGTTAAAAACCTGAAATCTTATGCAAGTCAGAGTACTTTTTAATTTTCTGTCTTTGCTGCACTCTGTCACAAAATTCCATATAGCTTCAGCTATGAACCACATCCGTATAACAAATGCCCTATCCTTATATTATAACTGTACCATAAAATGCCATTTAGACCTTAGTCAAGCCTTTCCAATGTTTTGTTGATTGGAATAGTTTTGAATTTTAAGAAAAAATGGAAGAAACAGAACAAATTTCTAGATTGATTTCATATTTGATAACCCAATCTTCCTAACGAAAGGAACCATGGTAAGGTCAAATAAACATTCCCTTACTGATGCCACGAAATCTATAAGCCTACCAATAGCCTATCACAGATAATAAACAGTAACAAATCCATTGTTTCAAAAAGAAACCCATTCATGATTTTACTTGTCTTATTCGAACTTTTGTAAATGATTTTTAACAAACTAGTTTGCTCTTTAATGATACCTATACCCCTTCTTTTTTACTACAAAATATATTGAATGATGTCTTCGAGCAGGAAAACTTTGTTTGAATGCAACTCAAGTGGGATCCGTAGTGCAAAGTAAGACAGGATGACAATGGTGATGCCCTCTCTGTAGACATGTCCACAAGGGAGCTGGAGGGCAAATGGAATCTTCCATTTGACAAGAGGTAAGAAACTTAATCAATTCGTAGCTGGAAGCTCAGGAGCTCTCAGCCTCAAAGGGTTGCAGGGCATCATTGGATCATGTCTTTCACCAGCTCTTTTTGGTTTCAGAGGGGCACAAGCAGATAGGGGTTGCATCGTGGCATTCTCCTTCCCCGCCTGGTGATGCCCTCTCTGCAGACATGTCCACAAGGGAGCTGGAGGGCAAATGGAATCTTCCATTTGACAAGAGGTAAGAAACTTAATCAATTTGTAGCTGGAAGCTCAGGAGCTCTCAGCCTCAGAGGGTTGCAGGGCATCATTGGATCATGTCTTTCACCAGCTCTTTTTGGTTTCAGAGGGGCACAAGCAGATAGGGGTTGCATCGTGGCATTCTCCTTCCCCCCCTGTTGATGCCCTCTCTGCAGACATGTCCACAAGGGAGCTGGAGGGCAAATGGAATCTTCCATTTGACAAGAGGTAAGAAACTTAATCAATTTGTAGCTGGAAGCTCAGGAGCTCTCAGCCTCAAAGGGTTGCACGGCATCATTGGGACCATGTCTTTCACCAGCTCTTTTTGGTTTCAGAGGGGCACAAGCAGATAGGGGTTGCATCGTGGCGTTCTCCTTCCCCCCAGCCTACACTTGTGAAAAATACAGTTGTAACGGCCGCTTTGGTGGCAGTGGCCCTTCCTACCCCTCTAGCATCAGATGCCTCTACCAAACGCATTTTGGATGATGCCATGGATGCGAGTATTGACCTGACGGCGTATGTTGGTTGGGAGCCAGTGTTGCAATACTAGCCAACCTTGGAAGAATTTGCTGTGTTGTTCTGCTCTCTCCCTCATTCAGTCGAATTCCGCATTCCATTGTCAACAGAGTTCTCTGTCAGCTTGAAAACTCTGTAGTAGGTAGGTTTTGGAGGTCAAGACCAAATATTGATGCTTTCTGGATTTTGGCTGAAAGAAAATGAAACTGTTGTGGTTATTTTGAGATCGTGGCCATGACAAAGAGCTTCTTCCTGACCTCAGTGTGCCATGAAGATTGTGTTCAAACTCTATTGGATGGCTTGTAGTTTATGGGCAAGCCTGGGTTAGGGTTTGATCGTAAGGAATGCATCAACATAGTTCCTGTGTGATTGAAACTTTTAAGCCTCCCTTGGAATATTAGGAGGAGCTCCTAAAAGGTATAGGTGCTTTGATTGGCCAACTTATAACCTGATCAAGTTACCATTTCTAGGACATGGTTTTTGTTTGCCAAATTGTGTCTTTGTGGACGGTGGGTATAACATGCTTCCCTCTTCTATTACCTTGTCTTCCAAATTGAGGATTTAGGTGCAACAGTAGTTCCACAGAGTTTCCTAACAGGGGGATGCAGGGATGTGGCGACAGGTTTTGGGGATGGGGGGACCAAGGGCCTAAATTTAGGGACAGAAAGGGGGCGTCAGGGGGATGGCATCAGAGTGGTAGTGCTGGTTTACAAATTATGGTGAATTGAAGCCTTCAAGGCAAAATCTGCAATATAACATCTTTGTGAGTGCCCCACAAAAGGCAAACTAATTTTCACGAAGTTAAAGGTTGCAATTAGTATGTAATGGACCTAATGGCATGTGCCATATAGCAAGCAATACGGCGATGTCCCCAGTCCAGGTGGCCGAGCTAGTGGTGTTGTGGGGGGGCATTTGCCCCGAGTCCCCAAGCCTCAGAAACATCCCTATACCAAAGACAAAGGGTTTTTTCGGGGGGACACGCCCCCATGAAACAGTGGCATATTGTTCATGAGAACTCCAAGCTCCTTGGTCATATACCAAAACTGCCATATAGACAGCCACTCCTCCATAGTTTGGGAAAGGTTACAAGGGGCCTGAGAAGCCTTAGTGTCAGGTGGCACCTCTTCCAGATATTGGTGTTGTGAGGATCAACTTTGGCATGCAGATTTTAGTATTAGATGGTAGTGATCATACTCCTGCCATAAAGGATAGATGTGAGAAGCTTAAGCATGATAGTTTTCAGCCCCCGTCCACTCCTAAGAGTGGATAAAGGGCTTTTGAAGAAATATGTAAGCTGTCTCTCCACAGCTTCTTGTGTAGTGTTATTAATTCCCACTATTGGGCGTCCAGCTAGGATGGAAACTGGAAAGCAATCACAAAGCTCTTATGATTGGAAACATTTGGAACTTGCAGATCTCTCTAAAGCAATTAGGCTTTCTTGCTTTCTTTCAAAATCTGCTCTATGTTCCTTGCTGGTTTGCTGTTGTTTTTCAGCCTTTGTGCTGAATGTTTCATGCTGTTGCTCATTGTTTTCTGAATTTCTTGATCTTCCCTTCTTGGTCTTTGTATTCTGTTTCGTTGTTCCAGCCAAAAGCATTTACCCATAATCAACAATAATTTACAAATTTCTACAGACACCAGCAATATCTTATTCATACAGTTTATTCCATTACATTGTGGCCAATTATTAGTTACGGAATAAAACATTATAAAGATGTTATAATTTGGAAAGCTTTAGAACACTCTAATACAGTAACTTCATCTTATACCCACCAAAATAAATTGAACAAAATCCAACTATCTTTACATTATTGTTACCTACTGCAACAACAAAAATGTTAGTCACAAAACAAAAAATCATTTAAGCATTTCAATTTTAGGGCGTTTTTGTCCCTTTCCAATGCAGGCTAACCTCTTTAATCCAGACTTCTGAAACCGACCTAACTTTTTAGCACCACTATCATTACTTCTAAACTTCTCACTTCTATCAGCTTCCATCTCAAATCTGCTATAGCTATTGTCATCTTCTTCTTTATCACAATTCCCAGAACTATCATAACCATTATTAGCTTTCGTCTCACAGTCACTGTCATCAGTAGCTTCTGTGCTGTGACTACTATTACTATCATCGCTAACTGCAGGCACACAAATCTCCCTTTGACCAGCTAAAGCTGACTCGGCTGCAGCTAGAGCTTCTGGAGTATGAAGATCCGCAACACCCAGAGCCAGATCCTAGAAAAAGATAAGTTCATTGACTAAGTAAAAGACTCCACGAACAAAAACCACCACACAAATTTAAAATTTGGTATTCTCAAAACAATCCAACATAAAAGAAGAAAATCAACTAAGCAACCATCTCAATGTAGTGTTCTTCCTCTCCTGTCAGCACCTCAATGTCATAGTCTTCATTAGGTTTGTCCTGCATCAAATGCCACACCTCTTCAACGTCCACAAACTTACAGTAACAACAAATGATATTTCATTGTGCAGTATGGAATGACAAAATCAGCTTGAGTAGAAACTTTTACATTAGTTTTGAGTTTGCGATTTGCTTCATCAATAACTTGCAAGAATCCTTTAAGCCTTCCCAGAACTGCCACACAAGATTTGGTTGATTCATCAATTCAACAAAATTTTATAATTGAAAAATAATAAAAAATAATCCAAATATTTCTCTAGCAAAGATCTTCCCAATAATGTTCCTAAAAGTTCAAGATAAACCTAGACAAAGAGCCATGATAATATAAACAAGAAGATTTTGCATGTGTAAGGAGATCTAATGAACAAAAAACGAATCATCTCAAACTTTGAGAACTTGTCTTTGACTCCTAAGGTTTTTACTGACGTTTGAACAATGTCACTATTTATTTTCCTATTTCCAGTCTGTCATACTCATTTAGTATCTTTCTGAATGAAGTATCCACAAAACCTCTTGCATCTTGAAGCATAAATGTAAAAAATTTCTACTGTTCCCTTAATTTCATCCTGACATGCCTGAATACTACAAGCCAATTCTTATCAAAGAAACAAAAAATTGTTTTCTATAGCATATCTATGGATGCCATATGAATAACTTCGAAGTAAGCGAATCCTAATGATAATCTAATTCTGGCCAGCATTTTGCAATGACTCAAAATCCATTTGTGAAGACTTTTTCTTGAACCTGTTATTATAAGCCATTTCTTTTCAATCGTCCCAGATATTTAGTTCTATTGGAGATTTTATAGTATAGATGACCTTATCCAATCTTCATTTAACAAAACAAATACCAAAAGATTGTAAAAACATAATTGTTGTTAAGCTGCTAATCTTTTTATCCATCGTTTAAAGAATGCTGCCTAGTCTGGCAAAGTGCCTATAAACCAACAAATATGGCATTCCTAGGGAACATGTTGCACATAAAGGGTGCAAAACAAATCAGATCTGGGTAAAACTAAATATCAACTTGGAGAAGAAGATGGGAAGATAGTAGAGTGGAAAATCATGGATCAGACTAAATGTATTTTTGGTTTTTTTATAAAGAACCTCATCACATTAGATAGAAATCAAAGTGTACATATTTGATTATGCCAAGCCTGAAAGCTATTAGTCCAAGCCTTGGCAAATAGAGAGAAAGATACATTTTAGAATTGATTAAGACAAATCAAAATCTAGAATCCTTCTCAGATCCTCTTGAAGCTTGGTTGGAACGAGGAGGTGAACCATAATAAATAAGGTTGTAGTTGTCAAAGCCCAATTGGCAAGCCCATTTGCTACTTTATTGCATTTTCTAGGAACATGGGCTGAATTGAACCTCCTGGAACTTATCCTGCAAGCTTTGACTCTTAATCCAACTCTCTTGCTATTTGCCAATTTTTGCTATGGAATCCCTGAGAATCAGACAAGCCTATGATTACCTATGAGCTGGATTCAATTTGGAGTTTTTGCCACCCAATTTTGAGAGCCTGTTGTATATCTTTATAAATAGCTTTGATCTCTGCTATATTATTATTTATGTCCCAATTCCTCAGAAAAGAAGGCTGCAGATTTATCAGAATATCTTCCAATGCCTGCCATACTAGCCTGAACTGGATTGCCCCTTGAAGCACCATCAGAATTCATCTTACTGTATCCAAAAGAAGGAGCTGTCCAAGGTCTCTCCAATTTATTTTCTTTCTAGGTTAAAAGCAGTCATTGTTGAAGTCTTGGGTTGTGTTGATGTGAGTTTTGTTCCACTACAACATACAGAATCAAACACTCAGTGTTTCGAGGTGAAACACTAAATACTCAACTTTCTTGAATAAGGTCACTTCTCATGCTAAGCTTGCAAAGTAAGATCATGAAATCACTTCAAGGTTCCCTTCAATTGTGGATACTCGCTCAGTGAAATAATGTGATTTACTGGTAATCACTTAGGGGACTTACGATGTTCAAAAAATGGATATCAATTGCTTGCACCTCTAAAGATTTGGCTTCACAATGTGCAATGAAATACAGTTTTTGATTTTCAACCCTCCTTCAACTTAAACTTAAACTTCAATTCTACTTCTTCTAAACTTAACTTCTACTTCTTCCAACTATGGATGACTTGGACTCTACTAGATGCAGTTTTATCAGCAACTTCCGCCCACCTAGTGCAAGCTTCTAAGGTATACTTGAATTATTTTCATATCAATATCTCCTCTTCAATCCCATCAATGGATGCAAACTAAAGATTGAATATCAATTGAAGTTAAGAGCAAGCACTAGCTTACCACACAAGGCACTCTTACCATCAGCAAGAGGCTAGTGAGCCTAATTTTGTTTGAGTCAAACAAGTAAACATCCACAATTTCTTTTATCCAACTAAACTACTTCTAAACAACATGAAATGAAATCCTAATCTAAGTGAGAGATGCAAAGAACATGCAATAATCCAAAATGATCATGTATATCCACCATGCAAAGCACAACAATGAATAGAGAACATATTTGGTAGTACTTTGGCAACAATTCTTCAACATAACTCCCCCTTAACAAATGATGTGAGCAAGCCTTTATATAGGGGCTCAATTACAATGAATGGCCAAGATTGATTTGAAATCAAGGGCCAAGATTAAACCACATAAGCCCTAATTGGGGTTTCCATAACCATAGATACAAATATTAAATGCCCACCCAATTACAATTAAGCACCACCAAGTGGGCCAATTAGAAAATTACATTGCTTTCCAAGGACCAAGAAGCAAATTCAGATAGGGTGCACCAACAAACGGACCAATGAGAAGAGAGCTTGTAGAAGAAGCCACCACCTAGCAGACCATGAGAAAACTCAAATGCCTCCAAGAGCCAATCAGAAAAAAGGCCATGTCAGCCTATGCCACCTCATCACCTTGGGAATTGTGTCGTTCATCCTCATCCTCTTTTTCACATTCAATGAACCTGGACACAATCTCATTAATCATCTCCATGGGGACACTTGGCATGTTCTCATTTGTTGAGGATATGGCTGCCACCTCAGCGTACTGGTCTAGAAACTTGATTAATACCCCTTGTTTGCTGATGAGAAATCATTGTTAAGCCTTCAATTGTGATGGCTGATCTTCTCCAATTGCTTTATCTTCATGAATTTTCTTCCTTAGATGAGTATCTTGCTCTTCCCCTTTGGATATCTTAGAGTCCTTTTCTAGCCTTGATCCTCTAAGTTGCTCCAACGAATGGATTTCAACTCAGCCTTCCTTCCAATGCCAAATCTCTTTGTTGGTTTGGGATGGAGGGTTTGCATACCACCAACACTTTGACCTTCTAAGTTGCTTTCTTGGATGTGCTGATCCTTTTCATCTCGTTGTTGATGAATCCTCTTCATTCTTCATCATCATCTTATGCATCAATCCTTCTTGAACTTTTGATTTTCGCCCTTCTTGTTTTAGCATTTTCAATGGTCTGGGCTCCCTTTCCTTTTGCTGCTTGCTCATCTCCTTTTTCTTTCGCTGGTGATTCCTTCCTTTTCCTTGGCTTGAGGCCTTGGCTTTGAGGTTTCAGCCACCTTCTCCATAGCTAGGCCTGCAACACCAACACTAAGTCAAATCTCTGATTTTATCATATGAAATTAGGACTAAATCTAAAGCTTCTACTCGCTGTTGCATGAAATCAGACCTCTGTGATTTGTATCAGACCTGAAATTTAGTCCATTTAAGCCATAACAAGACATTAAAACATTGAGGAATTGATTAGATCCCTATCCTAGATGCCTTAGTCCCTTTACCTCATCATTTTCAATAAGATTTTTACCACAAAGGGGACTGAAAACTCTAAAATTAAGCCCTGTTACAGAACTAAATAGTTCTGAGAATGATGATTAATCTCTGTGAATGGCAAGAACAATGCCACGAATGATGGAGCTTGAGGTATTTGACTGACCTTGCCTATCTTGGAGACTACGGCTTGTTGAAAGTGATCAAAGTCAGCCCCCTAGATGCTTGTAATTGACTGATATTTGTTGGTAGATGACCGTGAAAGTTGATGCTAACCTGCAAATTTAAATAAGAAGTGCTGCCTACTGAATTTCACCACTTTCAGTGAATGGCCCTGAAAGCAAACGATCAAGAAAATACTCCACAATCTGCCCTTTATAGTTCGAACTTTCTCAGCAGCTCCTGTTGTTGCAATTGCTTTGAAAATGATCTTTAAAATGTAGCAATTACCTTGTTTATATAGAGGATGGCTGGGATTTATTGCCATTATTTTAAATTACCCTCAACCAATTATTAGCAACAACCACCCCCAGCAATAAATTAATGGCCCTCATTTAATTTGAGATGAGAGGCTTCAATTATGGCCTGGTCCACTTGGACCAGGCACACATGTTTGGCATAGGGATGCATATGTTGTTATTGAAATGATTTTTTTATAAGCCCAAGGCCTCCAATGTGATCGATGCGGGGCTAATTACCTAGAGCTTTGGACCCTTGGGATTTGAATTTTAGGCTCTTCCCACTAGGTTCGAACCTGTGCCTTATCTCCATTTTTACTCTACCCAACATGAGATGAGGAGGTGCTTCCTCCACCTTTAATTTGAGATGAGAGGTTTCGTCCACCACATTTGAGATGAGAAGAGGCTTCATCTCCTATCTTTTGAGACAAAGAGGTATCTCATCTCCATTTCACTTGAGACAAAGAGGTGTCTCATCCCCCTTTCACACTTTGGCAAATTTACCTTTCATTAGCTCGGGATTTCTCTTTTATTTCAAATTCTCACTTTAAGACTTGGCCAAATTTTGCAAAATTTTCTCCATTTTGACACTTTGTCAAATATTGCCATTTTTGCTCAATTTTCCCGTTTGACACTCTAAGGAGGCTTCCTACATCCTGGATTGTTGTCAAACCCACTTCTACTACCTAGACCTACCAGAAAAAGAGGGGGTCCCCATTTGCAATGGGGCGATGGTGTGAAAACCACACAACAGGTTGCAAAGAGAGTAGTTTACATAAATGCTCAGATTCCGGAGTGAGAATTTGAGGTAGACAAATCTTATGCTTGATAGATTCAGCTATATTCATTTCGATCTTCTCCCAAACATAATTGATATCAATAAGTAGGAGATTTTCCACAGTGTTGTGAGGTTTTCACAGCATCGCTACATTGCAAATGGGGACCCCCTCCTTTTGCTTTAGCAGTAGAAGTAGCTCTGATAGGTGCTTTTAGGTGGTGGTCTTAGGTAGCCTTAGTCGGTGACAATTTGAGTCTCCAAGCCTTAGGAGTTTGATGAAGAGAGGAAGAAAAATCAGTTAAGTCCTTGAACTTGAGTGGGGGCTTGAGGGGGGGATTGGGTGAAGAAAAAATGGCTAAGTATGGGGGGTAGCATGTTACATGAGGGAAATTCCTCAAGGCTGGCGGAATTCCGCATGCCTTGAGGATTCCTCAATTCCTCTTCAGAATGAAATTTCCGCCCTCCCTAGGATTTGAAATATTTGCCTAACTCTCAAACCCACCTAGGCATGCATGTCTTAAGGCCATTCGGGGTGATTGTGGCATAGTTCAGAGGTCAAATATCAATGAGAAAATGAAATCAGACTGAGGGAAAGGCTGAGTTTAAGAAAGAGAAAAGAGATGAAGTCTTAATCCTCTTGATAGGTTAATTTCTGCCTAGGCTTAAAGTGGCTAAAAACAAGCACAACAACCCAAATTTGCATTATGAGGAGTAAGCAAATGAAAATGAAGGAATTTTTTTGGAAGTTTGAGATGAAGCATTGAAGTATGGCGAAAGAGGGGAATTCCTCAAGGCTGGCGGAATTCTGCATGCCTTCAGGAATTCGATAAATTCCTCTCCTAACCAAGATTTCCACCTCCCCATCTTGAGCAAAGAAAATGTAAGGTTAAGAACATTGGAAACAAAAATAACTCTATTGGAGGACAATCTGATCTGAAACATGAAAAACTAAGAGGGATTGCACTGAGTTTTAATGGGAGGCAGATTCCTCAAAGCTGGTGGAATTCCTCATTGTTAGCCGTAATCTTGTAACCTGCCCCGTCTGCTAGCACAAGCATCCCTCGCGCAGACGAATCGAAGGGAAGAAGTTGAACGGGAACAACGCCGACAACAGCTGTTACGGAATTTTGCTGAGAATGGCCGTCGGGAAGAAGAAAGTGATGCAACCCGGCGAAGGACAAACCCATGAACTATAAACCCTCAGGGAGGATGAATAAAGTAAATTTGTAATGACAAAGGTCACATAGTGACCCAGGTTGTACGGAGATATGAATAAATAAAAGTATTATTTTCATATGATGTGTTGCTAGAGAATTTATGCCAAATTTATTGAATAAAGATAGAAATAAGGACAAACTGGATGCCTTAGAAGCCACACATGAATCGTTAATCCTCGCACAACAAGTCGAACGCCGACGGAGGTTAAGGCAACTCGCCGAAGGACAACTAACCGAAAGGTTGCTCGAAGGGGACCACGGGGTTGTTATGGGAGGTGCAGCATCTGAAGGGTAACACTCGCCAGACCATCGGTGTGTAAGTAGTGAAGAGTTACTCAAGGAGACACGACAAAGGCTAAATTGGATTGAGGAGACACGAGAGCAGTGTATAAACCTATCTCTCACACCACGGACAGAGGGAATCTGAAGCCAGAGTGACCGAAGGGAAGGGGGAGAAAAAGCGAGGGAAGTTGAGGACACCGGGGCAAGGCATGTTGGAGGGACACCGCACGGTGGTCAAAGTAAGCCGCTAGGATCCATCCCACCCAGTTCGGGAGCACAACCAACGGGCTCCAGTCAACCAATTAGAGGGAACATAAACATGTCTCAAAAACAGAAATTACCAAAGTTCACAGGCGATGGGAAGGAGGATCCTGTGAGACATTGTCGGACCTGTGAGAATTTGGACAGCAAACGGGGTGACAGATAAGAATGAGTGGGTCCACCGATTCCCAGTGACCCTTCGAGGAGTTGTTGTGGATTGGTACTCGGACATGGACAAGGCAAAGATAAGTTCATGGGACAATCTGAGGAAGGAATTCCAAGCGGAATTCAAACTCCTCCGGGATGATAATGAAGTAGTTCCAGAAATATATAGCTCAAAACAAGGAAAGAAGGAAGCGGTAAGAGCCTGTAACCAACGGCTCAAGGAGTTGTTGGGGAGGATGGCAACCCAACCAGCCGACGAACTAAAGAAAAGATGGTTCGTAGAGGGATTAAAGGCCTCCCTTCGAAAGAAAATGAAAATAATGTCGCCTACGTCGTACACAGATGCGTACGACAGGGCAATGAACTTGGAAAGCAAAGATAAGACGTCAAAGAAGAAGAAGAAAAGTAAGTCCTCATCCAAAAGTGAGGAATCATCGAAAGAGAGCATCACCAGCGGGGATGAATCCAATAAGAAGGTGCAAGCCCTCTCAAAGGACATGGAGAGGATGATGAAAGAGTTTAAAACAATGAAGGATAACACCGGGTGCAGTGACGAAGGAGAGATGTGGTCTACCGAGTGCAAGGAAAGCGGCCACACGAAGGGATCATGCCCGAAGAAAGCATTCTGTGACATCTGCCAAGTGATGGGTCATTCCACTAAGGAATGTCCATACAATATGAAGACAAGAAATCAACAGGTATTGTTCAAACAGGAGCAACCGTCTACCTCCAGGGCAACAAACCCTAACCAACAAACGAATAACAATGCATCATCCGGCGAGTTCCGAAACAAATGGCGTGGAGGAAGGGGAGGTAATGATAAAAGAAGCCGAATACAATACGATCCGAAGGGATGGCCCATGATTTAGTGTCGGGCATGCAGCCAGTGGGGCCATTTCGCTCGGGATTGTACAAAAGGTGAGACACCACAAAAGTTGTGTCGATGGTGCGGCCCCGGAGATCACGAAGATACTAACTGTCTGAAGCCCGTTGTAAACTTCTTGCACATTGAAGAAGAAAGGGTACTTGCTATCACCTGAAACCAAACAAAACAAGCAATGTATCCGGATCCCCGTACCGAAAAACAGAGAGCCCGAGAGGCGAAGGAAGCAATAGAGAAAGCCACGAGGTCGGGGAAGGACACGCACGAGGGAGCGGGCACTTTCAGACAGATAGAGGCTGAAAACAATATACTACGACAGATGTTACAGATAGAGGTGCCTGTCAAAATCCAAGACCTCCTCCAGACCATGCCCCGATTGAAGACGACGTTATTAAAAGCTTGTCCAGCACAACCCAACACCACACAACAAACCTCTACTCTGGGTGGATCGGCAATAGACCTTATGCTCCTAGCGGTGAATAATGGTCGATACCCGGCGATCGTCGAAATGGGCGTTCTAGGAACAATTCTTACAGACACCATAGTTGATGGCGGTTCGGGAGTGAATGTCCTTCCGGAAGAAACATGGAAGAAACTAGGTAAGCCAACGCTATGGCCTCTAACCTTCAACCTATTGGGTGCAAACCAGCACAAAATAAAACCCCTCGAGACACTCATGGCCCAGCAAGTTACCATCGGCACGCAACCCTTCGTGCTAGACTTCGTGCTCATTCCACTAAAGTAAAAAGGGTATGATGTTATTCTTGGAAGAGGATGGTTGGTGTAAGCAAAAGCCACTCACAATTGGAAGAACATCATCTCCATGGATAGTGGCAGTAGAAAATTTGTCATTGACCTCCGTATGCAAATGGTAAGTGAAGAACTCGCATCATCTTCGGAATCTGAGTCCGACAGAGAACATGGTGGAATGAAGGAGGGGAGGAACCGAATGGAACCAAATAAGAACGGCGTACTAGAACTCGAAGAGTGCTCGGAAGATGACACAGATTCAATGAACACTCTTCCATTGGCAAATGGAAGACTATGAAGTTTTTCATAGTTACATGTTGGGGGTGGAAGAAATAGGACAAGAGTCGGAAAAGGAGTATTCCCACCAAAGTATGGGGAATACAAAGAAGGCGAGGACCACGTGAATGATAGCCCAGCCCACAAATTTGGCACTGAAGGACCAATCAATAATGAAGAACCGGCACTGCAAGTTACCAACCTCAGTGATGAGCAAAACCCACGCAACATATTGGTTGGCGATGACTGGAATCCCGTACTGAAAGCTGCAGCGTTTAAAATATTCATGGAGTATAAAGACGTGTTTGTCTGGAGCTACAAAGACCTTAAGGGTGGTGTACCACCGGAGTTGTGTGCATCGTATACCCCTGATACCAGATGTCGTACCTGTATGGAAAAGACCGTACAAAATGAACAAGAATTATGTCGCCAAGGTAGATGAAGAAATGCAACGCATGCTTGAGGCAGGGATTATCTTCAAGGTGCAGACGAGTGACTGGGTATCACCTGTAGTAGTATCATTGAAAAAGTTGCATGGACTTCAGATGCTTAAACGTCATCACCATCAAGGGTCCCTTCCCCATCCCATTTACAGACACAATACTCAAAGTTGTCGAACATGAAATTTATTCCTTCATGGACTAATTTTCCTAATATAATCAGATTTCAATTGCAGAAGAAGATAAGTTGAAAACCACATTCGTGGTGGAGGACGGAGTGTACGCATATAATCAAATGCCCTTCGGTCAATGCAACGCACCGGCCACATTTCAGAGAATAATTCTTCACATCTTTTATTAAATGTCAATGGGGAACTTTCAAGCTTTCCTTGATGACTGATCTATCTTTAGTGGACAGGACACACACTTGGCGGCGTTAGGAGAATGTATGGAAAGATGTCGGCGGGCACGATTAGCACTCAACCCGAAGAAGTGCAGATTTATGGTTCCACAAAGAAAGTTGTTAGGTCACATCGAATGTAAGACGGGATTGAAAATTGATCCGGACAAGGTCTGAGTGAGTAGAAATGGAGGCCCCCAGGGACGTGACGGGAGTGAAGTCATTCTTAGGACACATCGGCTATTACAGAGGATTCATCAAGAATTTCGCACAAGTCTCTTGTCCCCTTGACAGACTGACACGGAAGGGGGAACGATATGTGTGGGTCCAGAACAAGAAGCTGCATTTGGAGAACTACAGACGAGACTGGTCGGAGCACCAATCTTGACATATCCTAACTGGGATAAGGAATTCCACGTACATGTGGATGCTTTAACTTTGCAATCGGTGTAACCCTGGCACAAACAGGTGATCATGGCCTCAACCATCCCATCTATTTTGCTAGTAGACTATTGTCAAGAGCCGAGAAGAACTATAGCACGACGGAGCGAGAGGCCCTCGGAATGGTATATGCGGTGCAGAAGTTTCAGCACTATCTGTTGGCAACACCGTTCACATTCTACATCGACCACAAGGCACTAATGTACCTCGTGAACAAACCAATCATACAGAGGAGGGTGAGTAGATGGTTGCTGCTACTTCAAGAATTCACCTTCACCATCATTATGCGGCCCGGGAAGAGCCACGTCATTGCGGGTCAACTCTCTCAAATCAAGTCCGAAGAGCCGCCGAAAGGAGTTAACGACGATTTTCCGGACGCACACCTCTTTCATATTGCTATCCTTCCGAAATGGTACAAAAGCATTGGCGAATCTCTATCGACATCACAGTTTCCAAGGGAAATGTTGCCAGGAGAGCGACGGAAGCTAAAACTGAGAAGCAGAATGTTCCAATTGATCAATGGACTTTTGTACAAGATGGGCCCAGACCAAGTGTTGCGAAGGTGCATTCTGGAGGAAGAAGTGCAAAGTGTATTGAGGGAAGCTCATGAGGGCCCCCCGGAGGGCATATGGGACCAAACACGACGGCAAGGAAAGTACTCCTGGCAAGACTATGGTGGCCCACATTGTATAATGACGCTAGGGAATGGGTCATAAGCTGTGATACATGCCAACGAGCGGGGAAACCATTGAAAAGGGATTTCATGCCCTTAAACCCCTCACATGCACAGGAATTTTTTGAACGATGGGGATTGGATTCTATTGGTCCCCTGAGAACAAGCAGAGCTCACCGATGTCAATACATTGTGGTTGCCACCGAATAACCTAACAAAGTTGGTGAAAGCACGGGCCCTGTCCGACAACTCGGCCTTGAGTACCGCCAAATTTATATACGAGGAGATCATCACAAGGTACAGCATCCCCATCCAGTTGATTAGTGACAAGGGAGGACACTTTGTCAATCATATCGTCCGACTTTTGACAACTAAATTCAAAATCTTCCATTTCCTATCTAGTCCATATTACCCTCGGGCCAATGGACAAGCGGAGGCAACAAATAAGATTCTAGTGTCAGTCATCTACAAACTCTGTTGAGTGGAGCATGAGGACTGGGAAGAGAAATTGTCTTCCGTGTTGTGGGCCTACTGAACAACGTACAAGGTGACAACCGGGCAAACGCCCTTTCAATTAATGTATGGACAGGAAGTCGTGGTGCCCGCGAAGTTTATGGTTCCAAGCCTTAGATTTGCAATAGAAAATAGGCTCGAGGATATGGAGAGTCTGCGTGAGAGACTCTACAACTTGAATAAATTGGACGAACGACGCATGATGGCGCAATGAACCACGGAGGTTGCACAAACAAGACGTAAAGCATGGCATGACATACATTTGAAGCGCGTTTGGTTCACTCCAAGACAATTGGTTTTGAAGTATAAGGGGCGCAACGAGATTAAACCAAGGAAGTTTAAGGTGAAATGGCTAGGTCCGTACCAAGTCTGGCAAGTTGGCGATAACGGGGCAATCAAATTATGGACGCTCCACGGCCATGTTAAGTTTAGGATAGCTGCAAATGTAATAGAACTCTATGTTGTATGTGGTTTCCAAATGCAACAATCTCTCTTTCATTTGTATTGGGAATGAGGCTACGAGAAACATGTCCCTTCATGAGACATGTCTATTCATTATTGTTTATAAGAAAGGACATGCCTCTTCCCATTAATTATAATTTAATCAATCTTATAATGTTTCATTAATCAATTATTAATTAAGAATAATATAATAATTTAATATTGAATATTAAATTTCATATGATTAATAATAATATAACATATATATTATATTATTAATAATCAACATATATTATATGTATTCTAATGATCATACGACTGAAGCTACAAACATTAACACTCCCTCTTAGCTAGGGAGGATGATCAAACAAATGTGTAGTGGTCTCCTGTATCAACACTTATGACCCTCACTATAGCTATACAAAACATCAACACACCCTCTTAGCTAGGGAGGATAAATCAATCCAATGTCAACACTTATATGACACTTGACAACATCAATCATATGATGTAAGCAATAAAAGCATCATCCTCATGATGTAATCAATAGAAACATAGTCTCA